>JAXIVJ010012403.1:0-40467 GCA_036785665.1 Chirona hameri
GCTCAATGAGATAAACCTAACGCATACTTAAAATTTAAAATTAAGGTCACATGTCAGGTCACGGTCAAGTCAAACTTCAAAATAGAGGTATTTGAGTTTATGGACAATACTTGCCATCCATGGCCTTCGATTGCGCCTATAATCACCCTAAGTGCTGTCAAATGTATGATACATATCTCACATGAGCTAAAGTGAGATTGTAGGAAAAAATCAAGGTCAAGGTCAGGTCACAAAAGGTCACTACACACAAAATATCTACGAAAGTCATGCAGCACATGTTTCATGGATGCTTTTACGCGTAGCATTCGATAGTGGTAGTCATTTTACCACCTGACTTCATTTACGTGAAGTTAGTGTCAAGTTCAGGTCAAGTTCAGGTCACTGAAGGTCAAAATTTGAAATTGATAAATCGAAATGAAAAAGCATGTTTCTATATCATTTTTATCTAACAAAAACAGTGCTGGCATTTATTTGTCTGTATCCGGTCAATAAAAGCCAAAAAACGCAATTTCAAAATATGACGTCATGATTTACCCATACTTTTATGCCATGACAGTCAAAAAGATGATATAATTTTGAAATTTGGTATGGTAGTTGCCCTTATGTCGTTATCTGACATATATTCCGTTTTTTCAATATCTTTGAAAAATTTGATTTTGTGAGCATTTTTTCAACAAAAAACAAAAATTGTGAAATTTTTGGGGTCAAAAACCAAAAGTTTCGAAATGTCGAGATAGCTGGTGTGTAGCCCTTGCAATGTTCTACCTTTTAACGTTTTTTCGATTGCATTTTACTTCAAATGCGGCATTTGTACGGCCTGGCAAAGTTTAGCCGATTTTGGTGTCAAAATCGTGTTTAGTGACGTCACTAAATTCACTATATCTCGAGAGAAAAATTCTGACGAAATTTTTCATTTGTTTTCAAAAGGTGTAAAAATGATGCCCGGAAAAGGTACTGAAAGTTTGGCTTCGATATCTGCATTAGTTATTGAGATATTCCTAATATTCCCAAGGGGGGCGGGCTAAGAAAAAACTCCCCCAGTGACTCGCGGGTTAAAAGCTGGTAGAGGGCCCTCTCCACACTGTCTGGGCCCTTGTGTACGTACTTACATATGCATGCCTTTAACAGACAAGCAAGTGCTGTTATTTATTCGTGTTACGATTTGTTTAGGTTGGTGGGCGTTATTTTATGCGACGTAAGGCGTTTCGCGGGCGCCTGACACCCAGACTGGCATTGACACCCAGTATGGCATTGTCGACGAGATTTCGTCGGTGCGGGCCCGTCCTGGCTGGTGCGGATTTGGTGCGGATTTGGTGCGGATTTGGAGAAGCTGGTGCGGATTTGGTGCGGTGCGGGGCGGATTCCTGCGGTGCGATGCGGTGTGGTGCGGATTTGGTGAAGTGTGGTGTGGACTTGTAATGGTGCGGTACCTACTACCTATGCTGTGCTGCGGCAACAGTCGCCAGTCTGCACCGTCATGCACTAAAGATGTATCTAAAATCACCGTGTTTTTTATTAGCACTGCTGTCACACAACTGATTGTATTTACCACTAAAATTTAGAGGTTTATGGAAGACAAAAACTCATTTCTAGATTGTTCTACAAAAATGTCTCATTAGATGGGAAATCTCTCATATTTAACGTAAAAGTATCTAAAGCATTACCGAAAATCTCTTGTTCATTATCTGATTTGTAAATGTTGGCCGAAAATACAAATTGTTGGTAAATTTCGACACGATTACCATTACGGCGAGATCTTTGTGATGTGGGTGGTGTGCTTCAACTTTGGAGGCTCTGTTTCACTTCGGCGCCCTTTTCACTGGCTTTGCAGCGCATTGTCTGGATAATTTGAATGGGTTGGTGACGGTATCCGGACATATTTTCGTCGCGCATTTCTTCGTCGCGCATTTTTTCGTCCGCTGATTTTCGTCTGCAGTTTTTCGTCCGCGCATAATTTCGTGGCGCATTTTTCCGTCTCGCATTTCTTCGTTTCCGCAATTTTTCGTCCAGCATTTCTTCGAATCCGCAAAACTTCGTCTGCGCAAATAACCATTTCGCAGATCTTCGTCAGCGTTAATCTTCGTCTTGCATTTCTTCGTTCGCAAATCTTCGTCTCGCATTTTTTCGTCCACAAATATTCGTCTGCGCAATTCTTCGTCTACGCAACTTTTCGTCAACGCAACCTTTCGTCTACGCAACTTTTCGTCTTTGTGAGGTATCCGGACATATTTTCGTCTCGCATTTAATCGTCCGCAATTCTTCGTTTCGCATTTTTCTTTTCCGCAAATGTGCTGCCGGCATTTCGTCGAATTCTCAAAACAAATCATGACGGTCGCGGTATTTTCCGTCCGCAAATCATCGTCTTGCATTTATTCGTCTGAAAATTTTCGTCCGCAACTTTTCGCCTGCCCATTGATTTCACAATTTTTCTTTCTTTCACTATTCTTTGTCGGCAACGTTGCTGACAACGTTGCTGCAAAGATACGAAAAGTTGCGTAGAGTAAAAGTTGCGTTGACTAAAAGTTGCGTAGACAAAAAGTTGCGTAGACGAAAAGTTGCGTAGACGAAGAATTGCGCAGACGAATATTTGTGGACGAAGAAAAGCAACGTTGCTGACAAAGAATAGTGAACATGAAAATTTGTGAAAGCAATGGGCAGGCGAAAAGTTGCGGACGAAAATTTTCAGACGAAGAAATGCAAGACGATGATTTCGGACGGAAAATTGCGCGACTGTGACGATTTTTTTTGAGGATTCGGCGAAATGCCGGCAGAACATTTTCGGAAAAGAAAAATGCGAAACGAAGAATTGCGGACGAAAAATTAGGGACGAAAATTTGTCCAGATACCTCAGAGAGACGAAAAGTTGCGTAGACGAAGAATTGCGCAGACGAATACTTGTGGACGAAGAAATGCGAGACGAAGATTTGCGAACGAAGAAATGCGAGACGAAGATTAGCGCTGACGAAGGTCTGCGAAACGAATATTTGCGCAGACGAAGTTTTGCAGATTCGAAGAAATGCGGGACGAAAATTTGCGGACACGAAGAAATGCGAGACGAAAAAATGCACCACGAAATTATGCGCGGACGAAAAACGGCAGACGAAAACAACGGACGAAAAACGGCAGACGAAAATCAGCGGACGAAAAAATGCGCGACGAAGAAATGCGGGACGAAGATCGGTCACGAAATCGTTGGTGACTGGTGTGGATTTCTGGCTGGTATGGTGCGAACTGGTGCGCATTTCTCGCCTGCGTGGTGCTTGTTTAAATCGCAGACGCAGCGGTCGCAGAGTGTGGATGTAATACAAATTGGCGCACTGCGGCATTTACAAGCTCGTCTGCAAGAGGCCGCCGATGCTTTGTTGCAACTTTGTTGTAAGGAGGAAGTTGAGGAACTGAAGCTGAACATGGAGTACCTATAGCCAGTAGGTAAGTCCCCTTCAATATGCCCTGGGTAGGTCACGTCTATAAAGTTGGCAACAAATTCAAATTCAAATTCGAGATCGATATTCGATCGATATTCGGGTGGGCGGACCCCTCATAATCACCTGAATATCTCCACAATGATAGTGTGCTCGTGTCATTACGAAAACGTCAAAAGCTAAGCTCGGCAAACCCTAAAAAGAAAGTTATAGCGGGCCAGAGGTCAGGGTCATTTAGGACGGACCCCTTTGATTTGCTCCAAATTTGGTACACGTATATATCTTGACGTCCTGAATACGATGAGCATAAAATCTAAGCTCGGCAAGCGCTATCAGCTGAGCTAGAATAGGCCAAAGGTCAGGGTCATTTGGGGTTAGCCAGTTCGGCTAGGCGGACCCCTCAGAATCACTTGAAAATCTCCACAATGGTAAAACGTGATGGTGTCATTACGAAAAGGTCAAAAACTAAGCTCGGCAAGCCCTACAAATGAAATTATAGTATGTCAAAGGTCAAGGTCGTTTAGGGCTGACCCCTTTGATTTGCATGCAATTTTGCACACTTATATATTTTGACGTCTTGAATACGATGAGCATAAAATATAAGCTCGGTCAGCGCTATCAGCTGAGCTAGAGTAGGTCAAAGGTCAGGGTTATTTAGGGCGGACCCCTTTGATTTGCATGCAATTTTGCACACTTATGGATCTTGACGTCCTGAATACGATGAGCATAAAATATAAGCTTGGAAAGCGCTATCAGCTGAGCTAGAATAGGTAAAAGGTCAGGGTCATTTGTGGTCAGCCAGGGCGGACCCCTTGGATTTCTTTTAGTCAGTGAAATGATATATATACCCATCGTGATTATGATGATAACGCAACTAAGCTCGGCAAACCCTAACAATGGAGTTATAATGGGTCGAAGGTCAGTGTTACTCAGGGCGGACCCCTTCAATTTTACTAAAAATGTATAATCAGGTACATTTTTATGTTCTAAATACGATTCTTATAATATCTAAGCCAGTGGCGCACGCAGGATTCCATTTCGGGGGGGGGGGGGGTCAGAGCCCTAAAAGCGGGCCCCCTTGTGAGCGGGCCCCCACCAGTTTTAGAAAACTTCGCGGATTTCGGTCACTTGTTTTTGAGCGGGCCCCCTACAGCATGGGACCTGAGACATTAAAATTTTCTTATCAATGTCTTGTAAGGTACTGCTACTGATGTGCGAATTTTAGGTGCGTGTGCTACTGATGTGCGGTACAACTGTCGAGAGTAAATTTGACGAAATGAGGTAAATGACAACAACAAAAATGATATTTTACAGGTTAGGCAGGTTAGGCAGGTAAATGACAACAACAACAATTATATTTTACAGGTTAGGCAGGTTAGGCAGTCCGATCACCGGTAGTTATGTCATCATCATCATCGTTGGGGTTTTAGTGCGCCTCGACCACGTCATTCGCGCCCACCATCATTTTGCCACAAGTTGCCATAAACCATTTCCTGAAGCAACAATGGATAATGTAAAAAATACGTATCAATATCAAATACATCCGTATCAAGAATTTGCAAGGATCGGGCCCTGTTGTGACCGGGCCTTCGTTTTGACCGGGCCCTATATCACGTCTTTCCCAGCACCGGGCCCCTGCCTCGATCGGGCCTGACCAAAACCGGCCCCTACCAGAAACGAGCCCGCATCAAGAATATGCAAGGACCGGGCCCTGTTGTGACTGGGCCCATATCACGTCTTTGTCAGCACCGGGCCCCTGCCTCGATCGGGCCTGACCAAGACCGGGCCCCTACCAGAAACGGGCCCGTATCAAGAATATGCAAGGACCGGGCCCTGTTGTGACTGGGCCCCATATCACGCCTTTGCCAGCACCGGGACCCTGCCTCGATCAGGCCTGACCAAGACCGGGCCCCTACCAGAAACGGGCCCGTATCAAGAATATGCGAGGACCGGGCCCTGTTGTGACCGGGCCCTGTTGTGACCGGGCCCTGTTGTGACCGGGCCCTCGTCCTGACCGGGCCCCATGCCACGCCTTTGCCAGCACCGGGACCCTGCCTCTATCGGAACTGACCAAGACCGGGCCCCTTCCAGAAACGGGCCTGTATCAAGAATATGCAATGACCGAGCCCTGTTGTGACCGGGCCCTCGTTCTGACTGGGCCCCATATCACGCCTTTGCCAGCACCGGGCCCCTGCCTCGATCGGGCCTGACCAAGACCGGGCCCCTACCAGAAACGGCCCCGCATCAATAATGCTCAAGTACCGGGCTCTCGTTCTGACCGGGCACCATATCACGCCTTTGCCAGCACCGGGCCCCTGCCTCGATCAGGCCTGACCAAGACCGGGCCCCTACCAGAAACGGGCCCGTGTCAAGAATATGCGAGGACCGGGCCCTGTTATGACCGGGCCCCATCATCCCATGCCACGCCTTTGCCAGCACCGGGACCCTACCTCAATCGGGCCTGACCAAGACCGGCCCCTACCAGAAACGGGCCCCTCAGAAATACGGGCCCCTCAGAAATTTAGGGGGGGGTTCAGCTGACCCCTTTGACCCCCCTGCGTGCGCCACTGATCTAAGCTCGGCAAAGACTCGAATAGATGGTTAAAGGAAAAACTTTACCCAACACGATTTGATTATATTTAATACAATTTATTTTTATATTGTCAAAAATGGCCTTATATCGCGCCGATTCAGGACAGAAGGCCGTACATTTTTCTTGTTTATCAAAACTATATGCATACTCTCTGAGTCAGAGTCCTGACGTCACGCAAATGTAAAAAATGGTTCAGCCAATCAGATTCGAAAGTAGTCGCGTAAAGATAGACTCCCATTGGAGATGTGCCAACCGGCAGCCGGCTAACGCTTGCTAGCACCAGCTGCAAGCTGATTGGCTGATGGTATAGCCTCTTCCCGGGCTAGAACCAGTACAACATTCTTTCGCCAGCACCGCATTCCTTCGCCAAAAACTCAAATATATTCGGCTGGAGTCTTTTCAGTCAAGAAAACTTAGAGATAGGGGTTTCCCAACACGGGCTACAAAACTACTATCTCAGTTTAACACTAATGTTGAAGGTGAACTATTTCCTTTAAGTGATTCAAACAAACAAGCGTTTGCAGTCAACTTTGTCTGACGAACACGTGGACACTACCGAGTCTCCTCCAATTTTTAGTAAATGTGAAGGGGTCCGCCCTGAGTGACCTTGACCTTTGACTCATTACAACTCCATTGTTAGGATTTGCCGAGCATAGTTGCTTTATCATCAAAATCACAATGCTTAGATATATAATTTCACTGACTTAAAATAAATCCAGGGAGGGCCACAAATGACTCTGACCTTTGACCTACTCTAACTCAGCTGATAGCGCTTGCCGAGTCTAGACTTTATGCTCATCGTATTCAGGACGTCAAAATCTATAAGTGTGCAGAATGTCATGCAAATCAAAGGGGTCTGCCCTAAATGACCCTGACCTTTTACCTACTCCAGCCTAGCTGATAGGATTTTATGCTCATCGTATTCAGGACGTCAAGATCCTTAAGTGTGCAAAATTGCATGCAAATCAAAGGGGTCCGCCCTAAATGACCCTGACCTTTGACCTGCTCTAGCTCAGCTGATAGCGCTTGCCGAGCTTATATTTTATGTTCATCGTACTCAGGACGTCAAGATCTATAAATGGGCAAAATGTCATGCAAATCAAAGGGGTCCGCCCTAAATGACCTTGACCTTTGACCCACTATAACTTTATTTGTAGGGCTTGCCGAGCTTAGTTTTTTACCTTTTCGTAATGACACGATCACGTTTTACCATTGTAGAGATTTTCAAGTGATTCTGAGGGGTCCGCCTAGCCGAACTAGCTGACCACAAATGACCCTGACCTTTGACCTCCTCTAGCTCAGCTGATAGCGCTTGCCGAGCTTAGAGTTTATGCTCATCGTATTCAGGACGTCAAGATCTATACGTAGCAAAACAATTGAAGCAAATCAAAGGGGTCCGCCTTAAATGATTTGTATTTTTGATTTAGTCCGAATGTTTTTGAATGGATGGGTTTCCGAGGTCAGGCCCCGCGCTTAGCATAGCTTGTTGCGCAGACCCTGACCCCACCACCCGATCAAGCAATTCCTGGCGTCCGGCAGAATTTAGAAGGGAAAGTTGTACGTGCTCGACATACCACAATGCTTAGACCTTGACTTCTGACCCGCTATAATTTTCTTTTTAGGGCTTGCCGAGCTTGGTTTTGGACGTTTTCGTAATGACATGAGCACACTCTATCATTGTGGAGATTTTCAAGCGATTCTGAGGGGTCCGCCCAGCCGAATATCGATCTCTAATTTGAATTTGTTGCCCCCTTGATTGACGTGCTCATATTTGCTGAAGTGAAAAACGGCGGCATTAAATGCGCTGATGTCTCATACACTTGCGCATATAAAAGTCACCGTGATCCAGCACCAAAAATGCGAGTGCCGGCCAAGGCTGTATAAGTAAGGTAGAACCGTCCGGGCATTTTAGTGTACCATTTTCTCAACATTAGCGTGACGTCATTGGATACCTGTCGTTCCCGACTCGGCCGCCGCCACAGCGGCTCCGGCCCGACGTAGTGCTAATATTTTGAAATGTAGTTGCAGATGTTAGGGGTGGTCACAAGTGGGTGGAGGCAAGGCCCTAAAGGGTGGGGTGGGGGAACATCGGGGCCTGTACCGGGCCATGACTCCCCATGGACCCTCTCAAGCCGACGGAGAATCCTCTCAGGTCGACGGAGGGCCGACGAAAGATCCTCTAAGGCCGACAGAGGGCCCTTTCAGGCCGACAAAGGATCATCTCAGGTCAACTGAAGACCCTCTCAGGTCAACGGAGAACCCTCTCAGACCGACGGAGGACCCTCTCAGGCCGACGGAGGACCCTCTCAAGCCGACGGAGGACCCTCTCAAGCCGACAGATGACCCTTTCAGGCCGACGGAGAACCCTCTCAGGCCGATGGAGGGCCCTCTGCCGACGGAGAGAACTCTGAGGCCGACGGAGAGCCTCTCAGGCCGATGGAGGAACTTCTCAGGCCGACGGAGGGTACTTTCAGGCCGATGGAGGGGCGGCACTCTCAGCTTGTCGGAGGACCCTCTCATGTCTACGGAGGGCCCTTTCAGGCCGATGGAGGATCTCTCAGGTCGACGGCGGCCCTTTCAGGCTGACGGAGGACCCTCTCAGGTCAACTGAAGACCCTCTCAGGCTGACTGATGGCCCCTTCAGGCCGACGGAGGGCCTTCTCAGGCCGACGGAGGATCCTATTCCTGTCAGCCCGACGGAAGATCCTCTCAGGCCTACGGAGGGTTCTTTCAGGCCAGAGGACAGTGGACAGAGACGGTCTGAGGCCAGAGAGATCCTACTATAATAGGGGCCAAATAGTTCCTATGAAGGTCAGATTAGGCATTCAGTCGGCCAGAGAAGGTTTCTGATGGTCAGAGTCAGTGGACTCTATGGCTTTCAATGTTAGGTCCCCCCAGTGTGCGAACCATAAAACCGTCAGCTAGCGGGGTTACCGCTTGATGACTCAGTAATGCCTGGCCCTGATCGATGTGCGTCAGCACGTTTTGTCAGCACAGCCTTTCTATTGCTTTTCCACAGCCGACCTTCATGGTCACGTGACCTGACGTAGACAGAATACTGGGTCGTGATTGGTAGGCAGGCAGAATACTGGGCCGTGATTGGTGCTGGACAAACAGCACGACAGCACGCGCTGACGCACATCGATCAGGGCCCCTATCGCAAGCACGCCTCCGCGCGTGTTGCATGGAAAGACCCGCCAAAAGAACTTCACTGGCAGTCCACTTTTCACTCGCAGATCACTTATCGTGACATTCCTACGTCAATGACCTTATTACGAGCGAGCGCGAAGCGCTCGCTCGTCCTTCCGTGGTATATGGGGAAAATATGAATATGACGGCCCGGCCCGACCCGTGGCGACGCTTTTGAGAAGCTAATATCTCTGCAACACGCAACCGCACGTCCGATTGACAAGCGGGTTTCTTTGCTGAGTAGCCCCATCCAACCTAACTTGTTTGAGACCGGTGCCGACTCATGTGGGTGACTACCACTGCGCGTGCCGCGTGCCGCGTGAGGGGTGTTGAAAGGTGTTTTCTTGCAAAAACTCCGCAACGGCTGGGCCGATTGTGTTCAAATTTGGTGTGTGGTTAGGGACCTCTCAGCCGTCACTTTCCCACAAGTCAGGGGAGGGGTGCCTCCGCACGTGCGCACGTGCACACCCCTATTATATATCTCAGGAACGGTTGAGCCGATTGTGTTCAAATTTTGAGCGTGGTTGGGGACCTCTCAGCCGCCACTTTCCCACAAGTCAGGGGTGGGGTGCTTCTGCACGTGCGCACCCTTTTTGTATCTCAGAAACTACTTGCCCGACGGAGTTGAAATTCACCATACATTTCTTTCGCGATCGCTCGTTCATCGCCAACTTCGGCGTCTTACTGGTTGTAATATATATTGTAACCTATATACGACCTTGATTTGCAATGAGTATGGACTAAATCCATGATTTTATATCAGATAGACCAAAACAACAACCACTCGTTTCCAGAATCTCAGATACCACCCGACCGCGCATGTTCGAAATCGCAACTACTGCGACGACGTGTCCGAGCCGCCGCCGGCCAGGTATCCAGTGACGTCACACCTAATGAATACACCGGGCGAGCCGCACATAGGAAAGCCCGGGACGATAGCCCACTGGTGCCGGCAGCGTAGAGCGGGTAGAGCGTGAGTGGGTGAAGTCGCAAGGCCATAGAGACCTTGATAGAGACTGTGAAGTCGTTGGCATATTAGTAAAGTAACCCTGGTTGGCAATTTTCCGGTTGGAAAGTACAAGTTGTGTCTGCATTACTGGTGGTAAGCATTTTTAACACCTTTTCATGTTAATCCACAACTCAGTTGGAGACACAGTAGGGAATTTTTTTTTTAATAGAGCGCTCCAATTTCAGATTTTGATGCATTTTTAAGCGGTCACGAAAATACGGTATTGTTTAAACGGCTATCGCGTAGCACTGCGACCACTTGACCCATAGAGGTCATGTATGTCAATAAAAAACTAAACTTTGCTTTAAGATGGGTCACATTAAATTTATAAATGTCACTTAAGTCACATTATAAATGTCACAATTAAGGAAGAATCTATGTATGACAACATACCTTCATCAGTTATCCTATAAAGACATAAAGACATAAAAGAAAAGTGCAACAAAGAGCCTCTTGGGCCCATCCGAGGTTGCACCCCCCCCCCCCCCTCCACCAGTCTCTCCCCTTCAAATCACCTTACTCTACCTGCATAAAAGAAGGCTAATCCCACAAGTATTTATGAACTGATCCCTTCTCTGTAAGGTATTTAATCTAATTTTGAAGGAAGCAAGTGTCACTGCATCAGCGACATCCCCTGGTAGCATATTCCAATGTCCTACAACCCTTCTACTGAAAAATGACTGTCGTAGCCTAGTCCTACTTTGTTTCATAATGAGTTTATGCTGATGACCTCTACCTCGATTTTCCCTATTGAACTCAAACATACCCTTTAAATATCCAGAATGCTGACTATTTACAAATTTGAAGACTTCAATTAGATCTCCTCTTAGCCTTCTATATCTAAGTGAAAACATACCCAATTTCTTTAATCTATCTTCATAAGGTAAACTACCAAGACAATTCACCATTTTTGCTGCCCTTTTTTTAACTCTTTCTAACAACCAGCAATCTTTCTCATATGTTGGAGACCAGGCTTGTACACAATACTCCAAATGTGGTCTAACGTATGCACAATACAGTTTTGTTATTACCTTTTCACTCTTGTAGGAAACATTTCTGTTAATGGCCCCTAGCATTTTAAGTGCCTTTTTCCTAGCTTCTACAACCTGGTCTGACGCTGATAGTCTATTGTTTACCACGACACCTAAATCTCTTTCCTTTTCAATCTGCTCCATTTTCTGCCCACCCATTTCATACCTATGTTTACTGCTAACCCGTCCAGCGTGCATAATCTTACATTTACTCAAATTGAATTTCATCTGCCATGCTTCAGACCACTCAACTAGCTTGTCCAGATCTGATTGAAAAACATCCTGATCATGTTTTCCTCTAATAATCCTGACAACTTTTAGATCGTCTGCAAATTTCAAGACTTTGCTGTCTATACTGTTCTCAATTGCATTCACAAATATTATAAAAAGCAATGGGCCCAGGACTGAGCCCTGTGGAACCCCACCGAGAACCTCCTTCCATTGTGATTGGCACCCATTCAATATAACCCTTTGCTGGCGTCCTGAAAGCCACGTTTCTATCCAATCCAGAATCTTGCCCCTGATCCCATGAATTTTAAGTTGCAACCCCAGTCTTGTATGGGGGACTTTGTCAAATGCTTTACTGAAATCAAGAAAAGCTACATCTAGCTGTTTACCCTGATCAAAGCTATCTGTTGCAACATCCAAAAACTCCAGAAGATTAGTTAAACAAGAACGGCCCTTCCTAAAGCCATGCTGTGTATCCTTGATGAGTTCATTTTGCTCCAAGAATTCAACAATCTTATCTTTGATGATTGATTCAAGCACCTTGCAGACTAATGAGGTCAGACTAACCGGTCTATAGTTTTCCTCTTTACTTCTATCTCCCTTTTTATGAATAGGAACAACATTTGCTCTTTTCCAATCAAGTGGAATTTTACTATCTGCAAGTGATTTAGAAAATATTATGGCTAATGGAACCGACAACTCCCTTTCAGATTCTCTTAAAAGTCTAGCATGGATTTCATCAGGTCCTTCTGCCTTGTTAGGCCTTACTTTCTTTTATACAAAGCAAGAACCAGAACTCTTCCATTAAACAATAGAAGAAGACACAGGAGGAAATATTGGATGTGACTTATGTGGGGCGGAGAGAGAAGACACAGCACACTTTATCCTACAGTGTCCTAGAATACAAGAGGAGAGAGGAAAGGCAACAGCACTACAACAACTTTATGAAGAAAATATTGAAGATATTACTGGAAATTTCCTGTTCAACAAGGAAGATATCGAAGATAAAAAGGAAATACTATTCAAAATGTGGAAAACAAGAGAAAAACAAGTTAAAATGCTACAGACGAATGACGAATGACGAATGACTAATGACAGACGAGACGTAGACGAGAACGGACTCAAGGAGGTGCCGTTACAAAGGCCATACCTCCGAAACTCATCATCATCATCATCATCATCACTGGCAGGAAACCGTCAAGATCCTTACTCTATTTTTGTATTACCTGCTGTTGTCTAGTGCTGAAACGGAGAGGTGCAAAAACCTTTCTGTTTGTCACAAACTTTCAAACAACGCAAGGAAAGTGTCACATGGCCCATGGGACATGTTTATGTGCACAGCTGACTACAGGCACAACTATACAGAACCTGTATCTGTAAAGATAAGGTTGCACAAATATGACAAAATCATGTGACCAAGCAACCGCTCTGGGGGCGATCCGCTTTTTTGCACGTGCCGAAGCTCCCATTGGATTAACATAGGGAGTTGTGGAATCGTAATCTATACTGTAAAACGAAGTATGATGCCAGACCATTGAGACAAAAGTAATCATAGGGTGATGTGCTCAAAGAATTGGAGTTTTTATGTTGTTTTTTTCGCCTTCATATAGCATGGCTCCGGAGCGGACAGCTCCATACCAATGGCAACAGTTCTTGGTGGTTTTGACCCAATTTGGTCCACTTAGAGTGAACCAATCTGGATAAAACGCAAAACGGCACCGTTTTGACCACGCCGGATCGAATGGTGAAGAAATCATGCAGATCAGTCCCATAGCCTCTGAGCATGGGCTTGCCTGCAACAGTTGTTGGTGGTTTTTGTCCAATTTGGTCCACTTAAAGTAATCCAATCTGTATAAAACACAAAACGGCACCATTTTGGACCATGCCCGGCCGGATTGAATGGTGAAGAAATCATGCAGACCGGTTCCATAGCCTCAGAGTATGGGCATGCCTGCAACTGGCTTTGGTGGTTTTGGTCCTATTTTATCTACTTAGAATGAACCAATCTTGATCAAACGCAAAACGGTACCATTTTGGACTACATCGGACTGAATGTGGAAAAAATAATGCAGATCGGTTCCATAGCTGCGGAAAAAAACATTGGCTTGCCTGCAACGGTTTTTTGCTGGTTTTGGTCCAATTTGGTCCACTTAGAGTAAACCAATTTGTATAAAACGCAAAATGCCACCGTTTTGGACCAGGCTGAATTTAATGGTGAAAAATCATGCAGATCGGTTCCATAGCCTCAGAACATGGGCTTGCCTGCAACGTTTTTTTGTGGTTTTGGTCCGATTTGGTCCTCTTAAAGTGAACCAATCTGTAAAAAAACGCAATATGGCACCGTTTTGCACCATGCTGTATCGAATGGTGAAGAAATCATGCAGATCGGTCCCATAGCCTCGGAGCATAGGCTGCTTACCTGCAAATTTGAACTACAGGTTTTGATCCAATTTGGTCCATTTAGATTAGACTTAAGTGGATAAAACACAAAACGGCACCCATTCCGACCAGTTCAAATTGATTGGTGAAAAAATCACTCAGATCGGTCCAGTAGTTTCGGAGCATTGGCTTGCCTGCTAATCTGTACAGTTGACAGAACCCAATGATTGCAAGTGCCACATCTGAATGGCAAAACACAGGTAGGAGCACATCACCAAGCATTTGCGTGTCTGACAAATACAAACTGTAGCAACTTGAGATAAGCTTAGGTATGAAGTGTCAGCACATAGCTACGAACAATGCCAAAATACAGTGGATGAGAACCCACATCCATCAATTCAAAGGTCTACGCTTGTCTGAAGCTTTCACCCTCATTTGTTTTTCATTTTTCATTTCATTTTCATTTCAGATTCAATTATCAGATGAAGGTGTGAGGCAAGGCTCAAAATACTTGCTATAAACTTAAACAAATTTCATCAAAAAATGTAACAATTTGCTATTAAATTACCCAATCAAACTGAAATATGACAAACCTGGTCTCATGAGTTAGAATTCCAGGCTTTTCATATTCCCCTAATTGTTACAGCAGGAGGCATTTTGACATATGCCATCTTCACACTAGTTATAGCATGCTCTTTTTTGCATGGGTAGAGTTTCCTATTCAGATGGTGGGGTGACTGCCCCACCAACTTTGATTTTGACCCACCATTTTTGTGTTCTGCCCCACCAACTTGTCAGACTTGAAGGTGTCCTAGTGTTAAACTGTTCATTTTTCACCTCAGCCATGCAAACCAACCACCCAATACATTTTTCCCCACCAACTTGCTCTGAAAAGCTCCGCCCATGCTTTTTGTTAAAATGTTCTTTGCCCAAATAATCAATGCAATCTTAAACAGCAATTTTGATGTCAATTTGCAGTTACTTTTTGTGTTGCATAAATATAATTACAATTAATTAAAGATAAAGATAATAACGCCAGTAAGACGCCGAAGTTGGCGATGAACGAGCGAGCGCGAAGAAAATGTATGGTGAATTTCAACTCCACCGGGCAAGTAGTTTCTGAGATACAAAAAGGGTGCACACGTGCAGAAGGACCCCACCCCTCACTTGTGGGAAAGTGGCGGCTGAGAGGTCCCTAACCACACACCAAATTTGAACACAATCGGCTCAGCCATTCCTGCGATATAGAATAGGAGTGCGCACGTGCAGAGGCACCCCATCCCTGACTTGTGGGAAAGCGGCGGCTGAAGGGTCCGTGGGTAACCACACGCCCAATTTGAACACAATCGACTCAGCTGTTCCTGAGATATAGAATAGGGGTGAGCACGTGCGCACGTGCAGAGGCACCCCGCCACTAACTTGTGGGGAAGTGGCGGCTGAGAGGTCCCTAACCACACACCAAATTTGAACACAATCGGCTCAGCCGTTGCGGAGTTATTGCGAGGAAACACCTTCCAACACCCCTCACGCGCCACGCGCAGTGGTAGTCGCCCACGTGAGTCGGCATTGGTCTCGAACAGGGTAGGTTGGATGGGGCTGCTCAGCAAAAAAAAAATCCCGCTTGTCAATCGGACGTGCGGTTGCAGGGATATTAGCTTCTCAAAAGCGTCGCCACGGGCCGGGTCGGGCAGGGCCGCTCATATTCAGATTTTTCCCATATACCACGGAAAGACGAGCGAGCGCTTCGCGCTCGCTCGCAATAAGGATAATAAAGATAATTACATACAATCTGGTCTGGTAGCTATGTAGTCCATAAATTTGCAAACAAGTTTATTATATTTTAATTTGAAAAGAAAATAACTAACAGTCATACTTCCACATATATTGTGACACATCACTTGAAGAAAGAAGATAGTGAGGGGACATGATCAAGGCCCAAGGCCCACACAATTATCCACCAGCTGCACACAGTAGATTTAACTCGCCTGTTCCAAATAAGGAACGCCAGAACTGACCGGGACTATCTCAAGCTGTACAAACAGCATCATCAAACAATGAAGAGGGGAATTATTCTCACAGTTATTGACAAGATGGAATTTGCTAAGCTAAGAAATCAAAAGTTCAAGAACATCAAACCAAAACCTAAGAAATCAGAAGTTCAAGAACATCAAACCAAAACCAAAGTCCATATACAATAAGAAGTAACTGAAACCAGAAACAAGTGAAACAAAATATTAAATATGAAAAATGTGTATCGTGATATGGGCTGCACATAGACTGTGAAGTCTCCTCACTGTGCCTATAAACATCCTTATTCCTTAGTATTCCTTATTCATATGCCAGGGGCCAGGGTTTGACTTTTCCCAGTTGGTTCTGTGCATGAGCACCCGAGGCCTGCACCCGAGGCCATTCTTATTTTTTAAAAAAAACGAGCCGTGGCTCGATTTTTTTTTTAAAGAATGGCTCAGGACTGGAAATTTGTTATGTTTGGGCAGTGTGTACATTATTTGGCATTATTTTGTATTGTGTACATTATTTGGCTTTGCTGCTGCATTTCTGAGGAGCTGTTTCGACGCTAAACATCTCCCGTGCCGGGTCATGAGGCCATTTTGTTTTAATCGAGCCACAGCTCGATTTTTTTATATAAGAATGGCCTCTGATCCCAACCCTTGCAGTTGCAACACAACACAAGTTCCATATACTGGTTTGGTCTCAGGAGGATATCTTGCTTAATTCACAACTCTACTTCCCCTTAATTGGTGTGCTTAACCCCATATTATGCATACTCAACCTTAATTAAAATACATTAAATTGCTGATGGTGAATTTGCACTGACATACTTATGCTATTGGCATATACACATTTTTAGTCTTTAATTATCACAAGTAGGTGATTGCAAAGTTTCCCAGTAGATCAGTATCTTCTTTACTCACTGTTGATCATACAACCTTGCAACATTGGTTAAATTCCTCCACAGGAAAGCCACCTTTCATGTTCATTAAATGCTTGCTCAGTCAGACAAAAATACTGTTGACAGGGAAATATGTGTGCTTTGGAAATAACATGATCTTGGTGGTGTAGTACTCTGCAAAAATACTTAAATATTAAAATAAATTACTCTGCAAAAAAACTTGCTTCGCAGCTGACATTGATGTCAAAATAAGATTGATTCATGTATTTTTAAAGGTATCAAGGTGCATGGGTGGATATTTTCCAAACATTTGGTGGGGCAAAATGTCATATTGGCTGTCTGTTTTGCACGATTGAGGTGAAAAATTACCATTTTAATGCCAGGAAATCTTCAAATCTCACAAAAGTTGACTGAAAAAAAAAACACGAAGGTGGTGGAGCAGTGGCCCCACCAATTGAACAGAAACTCCGCCCATGATTCATGAAGATGTGTTCCTTTCCTTGCCTCTCCTACAATAGCAGCTCAGTGTGCTGTGGCAGATACCAAGAAAGTAATTTTATATGATTCCAAACCTGATCAAGTCAACAACAAACCATTAGTGTGGTTTGTCATATTCATTGTTCGCTGATGTTGACAGTTTTTTTTCCTTTCAGATATTTCCAACATCAGCGTTCCAGCACCGCTAACACCTCTTACCGACGATGTCGCTCACTAAGATCACATCTGCGGACGAGTTCGCGGCCTCCTGTCGGGGCTCACTGACGGTGGCGCACTTCGCCGCCCACTGGGCGCCGCAGTGTCAGCAGATGAACGAGGTGTTGGAGGAGCTGGCGCGCGACCCCCAGTTGGCGCACGTGCGCTTCGTCACGCTGGAGGCCGAGGACTATCCGGAGCTGTCGGTGAAGCACGCCGTGGCCGCGGTGCCCACGTTCGTACTCTTCAGCGGAGGCCGCGCCGTGGATCGCGTCGACGGTGCAAAGGCGGCCGAGCTCTCGAAGAAGGTGCAGACGCACGCGCAGCAGGGTGACCTGCCACCTCCGCCACCGGCAGCACCCAAGGAAGACCTGAACACCCGCCTAAAGCGACTCGTCAGTCAGGCCCCGTGCATGCTCTTCATGAAGGGCACTCCGACCGAGCCGAAGTGCGGCTTCAGCAAGCAGATCATCGAGATCTTCAACACGCACGGCGTCAAGTTCTCCAGCTTCAACATCCTGACGGACGAGGAAGTGCGTCAGGGCCTGAAGAAGTTCTCCGACTGGCCGACGTATCCGCAGGTATACGTGAATGGTGAGCTGGCGGGCGGTCTGGACATTATCAAGGAGCTGGTCGCCAGCGGCGAGCTGGCAACCACGCTGCCCTGCAAGAAGACCCAGGCGGAGATGGACGCTCGGCTCCGCGAGCTCACTACCGCCAACACCATCCAGGTCTTCATGAAGGGCGACCGCGACCAGCCGCGCTGTGGCTTTTCGCGTCAGCTGATTGAGATCATGAACTCGACCGGGGTGCAGTACGGCACGTTTGACATCCTCTCCGACGAGGAGGTGCGGCAGGAGCTGAAGCGGTTCGCCGACTTCCCCACCTACCCGCAGCTCTGGGGCAAGGGTGAGCTCATCGGAGGTCTGGACATTGTCAAGGAGCTCCTTGATGGTGGCGAGCTTGACGAAACGCTAAAAGTGTGATGTTGTGTATGGCGATGTCGTGATCGTAATCTTTGATCTGTGCTTTTGCTTCCAATGTGTTACGTTACTTTTGTATTATCTCTCACCCCAACGGGACAATGGGGCACAATTGCAGGGGGCTCTTTCTCTTCCCAGGGCTGCGACAAGTGTGTGGGAGCCCACACCACACCTGAATTAGTCCATCGGGGAAGCGGTCTGAAGAGCAGGCGGCACCGGGATTCGAACTCTAGTCCTCCCGCTCCACAGACCACTGTCTTACCGACTGGGCGAATCAGGCCGCTAGTAAAACCGTGGAACCGCGTTCGAGTCATAACCATGTTGGGTTCGCTGTCAGGTTATTCGTTCAGAGGGTGTGTTTGACCGGCATGAATGTGTAACCCAAAGCATGAACATGGCAAAATATGCTGTATTGCAAGCAGTTAATTAAATATAAACAGGAATGATGACGTAGACGATGTCGTTTCACAGCCTTACCACAACACGGAAGGACATAAGCATGTCCATAACTCGAACACTGATTAGTCGGCAATCTACGTTTATAATTAGTTAATCGTTTATATTAGTATCTACGGCAACTACATAAGCAAAGCTACGTAATCGCTACACCTCACATCTTGCCTCGAAACTTGCCCGGCGGCGACTTACTCATCGGGAGTCTATACGAGCCAGGCGCGCTGTCACACCTCCAAGCTCACTGCTAGAGCCCGAGCTGGCGTTTGAGACCGTCCACGCAGGCATGAGCGTCCTGCAGTGTAGCGGTCTTTACCTCCGGCGGCACCAGGTGCTGTCCCTGGCCAGCTTCCAGCCGTGAGCTGAGCTGGGCCACCGTCTCCCGTGCCGTCTGCACCCGGGCCCGTGTCTCCTCTGCCTCGCTCTCCTGCACAGAAGGCAGACAGGGTCAGCTAGGAAACCGACTTACGCAGGTTTTTCAACGCACATATTAGGTCATGTGACGGATATCGCTGATAATCTGAAAAGTTCATCAACGCACGGGTCAGGTCAAGGCGCCTATGGAACTTACCCGCCCCCGCCGAATCACACGATTGCGTGTCATTAAAAATGATAGCTTTCCCAGTAACAAGTCTTGTTTCGTTGGTCCGAGAAAAGCCGACCAGATGCACTCATTTTCCAAACAACCCTTCGATGTAAAGCTGACTGAATGATCGGGGCCTGAATGAATGATCGGGGCCTTATTCTATTCAAATTTGCCAGGGGGAAACTGTTGGCACTGTATGCCTAAACATTAATGCAAAACCTCACTTTATTCGACTTTGTGGTTCGAGGGACTAAACACTACATTACATTGAATACGGTCTGTTAGGTTATGAGTCCATAGTAAAGCTCTCTTCAACATGCGTGGTCTCGCCAATCCTTTTCCGAAGATCTATTTCGTCGGGTGAAAGTAGTCCTTTGATCCTTTTGATTAACAAAATCAGATCCTTTGTTTCTAGTGAATAAGTTACGTGAATTGTCTAGATTCCAGAACATGTTCGTGCAGTGAAACTGCGCTTTGTGCTGGAATGTACCGTAATTCGTCAGTCCCCAAGTCCCCATATGACATATTGATGTGTATTGCAGGCTGCAACAAGTTTGCCAGCGTGCTGTCGCTTTTACAACTTTCACAATAATTCACCCAGTCTTATGCTGTCTGCTCCAACACTTACACCGGCGGATCGAGCCTCCCAATATGGGGGGGGGGGGGGAGGGGCTAATTTCACCGTGGGCATTCCGGGTCCTGAGCCCCAGGAGCCTCCATATGACTTAAAAGGTACCCCCATTTTTGTTTCCTTTTGCGGACTTGGTTCAAGGTTGATCGCATTGTTTTGGTATTCGAATCCACAGACCACAATAGACCTTTTCAAATAAAAAGAGTAATTAAAATTTATTTTTACTATCGTATGAACACAAAGTGACTTCCCGCCATGCTAACTGCTAAGTAACGCTCACTACAACACCCTTCCCGCCTTGTGATGCGGAATACGACCACGCAGCAAAGCTCATTATTTGTACTATCGTACTACCAAACGTGTTTCTAAATTTTCGCTATGCTATTCTTACGTGTAAGGACGTGTCAATTAAGTACAAAAATAAAATTGATGGATATTTGCCTCCAAATATCTCAAATTTTGTTATTTTACATGCTATTTTATATAAAAATAAGTTATTTGCTAATAACTTTTGACTAAATAAAGCTAGAAGGTCACGGTAAACGTCATTTTGTTGTTATCATCCAGACGCGTTGAATGTTGTGCAGCATGACTTCTCTGACATTTGATGACCTTGACTCAAGGTCACGGCGCAAGGTCACCTTTTCAAATTTGACCTACACGGCGATGTTATTTATCTTTGAAATTGTCTTGAACATAGGAATTCATTGGTATTAAAATAATTGCGCAATCGTTGATGATTATAAAGCAAACTGAGACATTTTCGGGCTTTCTTTACACCGAGAAGGAAGTTATGAAGTTGCTATTCGACATTCAAATTAAAATGAATTAAAAAGCTGCCATTGACGATCAGGCGTTATTTAAGCACAATCGAATTCCTCGCAACAAGACAAGTTGTAAGATATATAACCGCCACATAGGCCACAATTGGAAACCTAACCTTCGACCTCATCATTGACCTAGGTGAAGCCTGAAGGTCACCAAATGTTAGAAAGAGGTCATACTGCATATCATCCAACGCGCTTTGACGAAAATAACAGAATGGTGTCCATTCTACCTTTTTCATCTTTATTCAGTCAAAAGTTATTGGGGAATAATAATTAATATCTTTCACAAAAAGAACATATACAATGGGAAAATTTAGCATATTTGAAGACAAATAACCATCCATTTTATTTGATTATGTTTGAACGACACTTCTTTACACTTAACAATAATAAAGTCAAAAATAGAAAATACATTTGGCTTGGGTATCCAAAAAATATTTTAAAAAAATACTAACTTCGAAATTTAAGGTCAATGTCATCAAATGTCAAAGAGGTCATGCTGCAGAGCATTCAACTCGTGTTGATGAGAACAGCAAAATGACGTTTACTGTACCATTCTAATTGTTTTCAGTCAAAAGTTATTATCGAATAGCATATTAAAAAAATAGCATGTAAAATGGCAAAATTTGAGATATTTGGAGGCAAATATCCCAATTTTATTTTTGCACTTCATTGACACGTCCTTACACATAAGAATAGCATAGCGAAAAATTAGAAACACGTTTGAGAAAAGGTATCCAGAAAGGTTGTACAATTTCGAAAACGTACTAAATTTTGAAATTAAAAAAAAATATATATATATCACCGTGTTATAAAACAACTAATTGCCATTCTAATGACATATAATACATATATATTGCTTCATAAATTCCCTGTCATATGGGCTGACAAAGATTGACATGCACCGTGACCTTATACAAATGCCCGAGGCAATATCTCCGGAACCAGTGTTTGCATTGCAATACAACTTTCACAACTCGCTTTAGCGCCCCAGGTTACCCCATATACCAATTTTGGTCAAAATCGGTGACATGACTGTGTCATTTTGCACTTTGTTTTTGTCGATTTGTGGTGGAATGCCCCAGCCACAAAAAGAACATTGGGATTTTTTTTAACTGAACCTAATTACCCTACTTAATAATAGTAGACGTATTCCACACAACATAGGTACCTATACAAGGAAATTCACTCACGCGCTCCTCTGCCACCCAGCAGGCAGCAGGAGACCAAAGACTGTGACGCTGTGTGGAAAAATTATAACTTACGTTGGTTGTGAATCACTCCAAAATAGCGTCAGACGCGCCACTTTCCCTATCCCTACTGCTACCAAAATGCTACAAAATAGAGGAAACACGAACGAGGCAAAGCAAAATCGCAAGAAGTTATTTTTCGCAGGCAGTAGGTATCCATTTTTTAATCGCCAAGTTATTTTTCATCGCCAGTTTCAGCGGAGTTTTTGGGGGCTAATTTCTATTTCCGCCCCTGTCGAGCTTGGGATGGGGGGCTTTTGCCCCTGCCACCCGCCCCGCCCCGCCCCGCCCCGCCCCGCCCCGCCCCGCCCCGCCCCGCCCCGCCCCGCCCGCCGCCGCCGCCGCCGCCGCCGCCGCCCCCGCCCCCCCCCCCCCCCTCCCTCGGGATCCGCCAGTGGACACTTACACAGACACGACGACGCCTAACTTTGCTGCGGGAAATAACGCAGCCCAGTGGTACGATATAAAGCATAATCTGCATGTCAAGACGATCCAACTACAGCAACAAAACTGGGCGAACTAGACTACACGGCAGCCTTGCCTAGTGGATTGACACCACCGTAGAAGCGCGTTCGAGTCGTCACCACTGGGCAATGGCCGCCGTCCGCGACCGATCACTGACCGGTGGCGCGTCCTCGGGCTCCGTAAGCGAGGCGGCCTCCCTGAAGCGGCGCACCAGGCCCTGCACGTGGCCGTCGGCAGCCTCCAGCCGCGTCAGACGCTCGCGCTTCTCCGTGGCGACGGCGTCCCGCAGCTGCGTCAGCTCTGCCTGCACAGCCGCGTTGTGTTGCTCGGCCTCTGTCGAGTCAGGGCAGAGGTCAGTGACGCGGGTCACGCTCGACTTGTGCCAGGTTACGGCAGAAGTCAGTGACAGTGGTCTAACTCAACTTGCTGGAAAAACGGTGGTGACATGGATAGTGGCATGGATACATCTTCCTACCTCTAATCTTATCGCTTGTGACGAGGATGAAAACTTATTTTAACTTTACCCGCGCCGTGCCGGGAGGGGGGCGCCCCCCCCCCCCCCCCCCCCCTCAGGTTTTTGGAGGATAGCGAAAAAACCGGCGGCGCACAGCGCCGCCGTTTTTGGTACAGCTGTTGGGGCATCAATTGCGCACATTATGTAAACAAAATACCTCGGGTCATCTCAGGTCAGGTCACCAGACCAGATCACGTGACCCCACCTCCAAAAAAACTTGTGGTCGTACTACAGTCACAGTTTTCGGATGATCGGTTTTACACTTGCAGGATTTCATAAGGTCATATGTATCTACATTTCGTTTATCTTGGATTTTGTATATCAGCGACCTAAGGTCGGGTCAATTTCGTGACCTCCCCATTATAAGTTAATGGGGAAATATTCAAATGCTTCCTATTCCAAGGATACGCAAGATATCATTCTAATTCCTTCTGGATCATGTTATTATAGGCCATTCTTGATGACCTAGGTTCCATTTTTGTTCACTGACACCTACAGGTCAGCCGAGGTCATTCGAGGTCACCAACAGTTGTATGTCAATAACTCTCGACATAATGACGATAGATAAGTGAAACCGACACCAATGTGTTTGTCTCGACGAGGTACGTCTTTCCATATGCAACATGACCTACTTGGGTCACGACTTGACCTTGACCTGAGGTCAAATTTTGAAGTTGACCTAACCTGGTCAACACTAATACGAGTCGAAGCGCCTTGACGAGACAAACACGATGGCATCAAAATTATTGCCTCGTCTTTATTAGGAAAAAAGCTATTCGTGAAAAACTGTTTTGTAAAAAATAGCCTTTTGACATTTGATGAGCTCTGGAGCCTAAACTATTGACCTGAGCTTAAATCTGAGGACACATTGTCGATTGCATGTTTCAATAGCTTTCCATTGCTGTTTTCCGTTTGTTCCTAGCTATCATAGTTCCTATGACATCTGGGGATTTCTGGAGCGGAGTCCTCAAACTGGAAAATTTGACCTTTGATGACCTCTGGTGACCTCAATATTGGATTTAGGGAAAATATCTGACGTAATTTCGAAGGTGCTTGTTGAGAGCTTTCGAATGCGCTTTTCTGAGTCTTTCTAACCCTTTTAGTTTCGAGTTGAAGGGGGTGTCTATCTACCCCCCTCCCCGGCACGGCGAAGTTGGCGCCGAGCACCGGCACGGCGCGGGTTAGCCTAGTATTAAGCAGTACAGCATCTTACAATTTCATAGTGGCCTCTCTTCGGCAAACTTTATAAGTCCAGACTGGTTATTGATTCGACTCTGATTGAATCGATTGGAATCGTTCAATCAAAATCCCTTGAATCAAAGAAGAATCGATTCACCACCGGATTTTGTGATTCATGAATCATGATTGAATCAAAACCCGCATAGAAACAAGGCTGATTGAATCAAAAAGACTGTGCAATGCTATTTCAATGGTGAGTCAAACGTGATTTGATCAACAACAAAAAGTTGATTCTTTGAATCTGAAAGAATAATTTCTCAAAATGGATATCCATGAATCAAACGGTGACTGAATCATTCATATTCCAAAATGAATCGTGATTGAATCCTTCCAAAAAAAAAAGTGAATCAATAACCAGTCTGTATAACTTAACTTTTTAGGACACATCTAAGTCATCCAAACTTTCGCAATAAAAGAAGAGAAGCCTACTGCCTAACCTGAACCATCGATACGAGCGAACCAAACACCACATGACCGCGAAGCGAACCACCTGCAGACATGTCGAACGGTGAATTAAAGGGCTCAGCTTACCCCGTCATGTGGTTTGCCTGTAGGATCCTGATAACGATCGAGGTTCGCTGCCGCTGCGTGCTTCGATCAAGATGCAACTTTGGTCACAAACTGGGTAGATTCTGGACTTCAGAACATACCCTGATTATTATACTGTTGCCAAATGGACGAAGTTACTCACCCAAAGTTCTACCACTTGGATTATTGATCCATTGATCTTCCTGATTTCAAAACAGTTTTTGTTTCAGCTCAGCATCGTTAAAAATAGAAACCCTTATTGTTGGGGGCATTGGAAACTGAGTGCCCTTCCCTCTGTTGTATTCTGTTATCCAGGTGGCTCCAACAAAACGCGCCGAGTTTCGAGGCTTACCATTTGTTTTTGTTTGGGGGGGTGATAGATATGAAGTTGACACTTGGTACGCATACAAAACAATTAAGCGTTAAGCAAAAAGTTTCATATCAATCGGATATTTAGTTTCGATGCTATAATCCTTTAAAAACGTTTTTTTTACGTTTTTTTCCACGCGTGAACGATCGGATTACCTTCAGCCCGGACCACCGCCTACACACGCGACCTTCACTGTCCGATACTGGGGCGGATGTGGAGTGGTGGTGGAGCTCATCCGCGCCAGTATCGGACAGTGGAAGTCGCGTTTGTTGGTGGTGGTCCGATCGTTCACGCGTGCAAAAAAAGGTCAAAAACCCGTGTTTTGAAAGGGTTTAGATAATGTCTTATAACATCGAAACTAAATATCCGATTGATATGAAACTTGTTTACCTGACGCAGAATTAATTGTTTTGTATGCGTACCAAGTATCACCTTCATACGCTGTTCATGTGCTGATACCAACACAAATTGGTAAGCCTCGAAACTCGGCGCGTTTTTGGGGGGCTACCCGGATAACAGAATACAACAGAGGGAAGGGCACTCAGTTTGCAATGCCCAACAAATAAGGGTTTTACTTTTTAACGACTAACGATTTAACGAGCTGAAACAGAAACTTTTTTAAATCAGGAAGAGCAATGGATCAATAATCCAAGTGGTAGAACTTTGGGTGAGTAACTTCGTCCATTTTGCAACAGTCTACTGATTGTGTACTAGGTTGATAATATCTAGTTTTTTAATAGAACGTAGTTAACCATACACAGATAAATGTAGCTAATATATGTTCTGGAGTCAAGAACATACCTGGTTCGTGTACCGGACCTGCATCTCGGCTGGGGCAGCGAGCCCTAGCCGTTAAATGGGCCGAATGATCCCCACGGGTGGATGCCAAGACGGGAGTAAGTCGAGTCCGCTGATTCACCATTGTACAGGTCTGACCACTTGGGTGCAACACTCCACCTTTAGCGCGTTTCTCGCAGTCCTCGACCAGCAGGCCCTGGCTGGTCAGCTTGAACTGGAACTGGCTGAGCGCGGCGCGGCGCTCGGCGAGCTGGCGGTCCGCCTCTTCGACGCGGCGCTGCAGCGAGTCACGCCGCTCTCGCAGCTCACCGGCGGCCCGCTGGTATGTCTCCGTCTCCTCCTGGAGGCCCTGCACGTTTGACTGCAGCCGGCTCACGGTGGGGCCGAACTCGCTCATCGCGGGGAAGTAGAGTGTGGTACGCTTCTGTGGATCGAACGGCAGTCGTGACTGGAGGATTGTTGCAGGGGCGGAGCCAGGGGGCGTAGGGGCTGAAGCCCCCTGCCTTGGAAAACGGCGCCCTCGGGCACCCCGGCGCCGTTGTGGTAAAGGATTGCCGGCGCCGAATGCGTCGTACCGTTCTCGGGAGGCCACCAGGGCGCCGTTGCGTCTACAACAGCATCGTAGCACTCTTGGAAGGCACCCTGGCACCCTCAGAAGACATCTTGCCGCTCTTACAACGCTTTATGCCGCCCTCGGAAGGTACATCGCCGCCCTCGGAAGGCATTATGCCGCCAGCGCCTTCGGAAGGCATCATGCCGCCCTCAGAGCGCATTATCCCGCCCTCGGAACGCATCGGAAAGCATATTTGATACGTTTAATTTACACATTGGCGCCCCTCTGGACCATGCCGCCCCTGTCACCGAGGACATATGCCGCCCTCGGACCAGCGGCCCCTAGCCTAAGAAAATCCTGGATCCACCCCTGGATTGTTGTACTGGCACAGAAGGGTTGCAGTGTAAGGGTCAGGGCCTTCAGACTTTCAATAGAATAACCGTTGTAATTAGGGAGGGTCTAAAAAAAACTACCAGATTAGCAGACGAGCCCATGCTCCGAAACTACTGGACCGATCTGAGTGATTTTTTCACCATTCGATTCCGAGTGGGCTGAAACGGTGCCGTTTTTAGTTTTATGCAGTTTGGTCCACCCTAAGTGGACCAAATTGGACCAAAACTTCAAGTACAAATTTGCTGCTCCGAAACTATGGGACTGATCTGGGCGATTTCTTCACCATTCGATCCGGTGTACTCCAAAACGGTGCTGTTTTGACTTTTATACAGATTGGTCCACTCTAAGTGGACCAAATTGGACCAAAATCACCAAAAGCCGTCGCAGACGAGCCCATGCTCCGAAACTATGGGACCGATCTCGGCGATTTCTTCACCATTCGATCCGGCGTGGTCCAAAACGGTGCAGTTTTGAGTTTTATCGACTTTGGTCCAATTTAAGTGGGCCAAATTAGACAAAAACCACCAAAAACAGTTTCGGGTGGTTTTGGTCCAATTTGGTCCACTTAGAGTGGACCAATATTTTGTATGAAAGCCAAAACGGCACCGTTTTGGACCACGCCGGATCAATGGTGAGGAAATCGCCAAGATCGGTCCCACAGTTTCGGAGCATGGACATAGACATAGACATTTATTGAAACCATCCACAATAAACTTGTGGCTCTTACGGCCTCTCGTCAAAAAGATAAAATATACGAGGAGGGTGGTCCAAAACATGCTCACAAACAGACACACTCGCACACTTTTCATACATGCCTGTCATATAAGATATAAGAAGAGACAAAAGTTAAACGCTGGTAGAACAGGTTCTCAGCCCAGGTCCAGGCACAGGTGGCGCCTGAGGTGTCTGCTGAACACGGGTACCGGGAGCCGTGTCAAGTCCGGTGGTAGCTGGTTGTACTGCTGCGGCGCACGGCTAAGGAAGCGCCGGCGGCCCATCTCCGTTCTGGGCACATACAGACTACCGTCCTGCCTGGTGGACGGTCACGGGTGTCCGACACGCGGACGAGGCCACTGGCCAGCGCCTCCGGCTCGCCCAGGCGGTGTGCCTTATGTACCAGGCACAGTGTGTGGTACTGCACCAGGTCGCCAGCACTGAGCCAACCGAGTTTCTCTAACAGATCCGATACATGATCAATTTTTTTGCGGCCGAAAATAACTTTTGCTGCATAGTTAATATTTGTTTGGATCCGGGATAAGTTTTTCTGTGTACCATTGCCGTACACTGATATACAGTAACGGATCTGTGAGAGAACCAAGGCGCTGACCAGGGCGGAGACAACAGAGAGTGGCAGGTAGCTCCTAAGATGTGATAGACCGATGAGAGTGCCAACGCAGTGCCTAGTGACTTGTTGTCAGTGAAGCTGACACTCTGGGTGTGGTCCCGAAGGTAAGCCGAAAACCAGGAGATGTCAATTCCGTAGAGCTGTAATTTCGTCAGAAGTTTGGAATGGTCTATCACATCGAAGCACTTGGTCAAGTCCAGCAGGCAAAGGAGGGAAATCTCTCCCCGGTCGTTAGCGGAAAGGATGTGGTCTGAAATGGTTATCAGTGCGGTTTCCGTTGAGTGGCGAGGACGAAAACCGTGCTGAGTGAGTGCGAGGAGATGATTCATGGAAAGGTAACTGTAGAGCTGTTGGTAAACGGCCCGCTCTACAATTTTGGCAATCACAGGAACTATGGATATTGGCCGGAAGTTGGATGGATTGGATGGGTCGCCGGACTTGTGGATGGGAAAGACGAGGGAATGTTTCCAGGAATCAGGGACATCGGAGAGAGAGATGCTGGAGTTGACCAAATGCAGGAACACGGTGCCGATCGCCTCAAACGAGAGGCGGACCAAGAGGATACTGACGCCGTCCTCACCGCAAACAGCTGACCCGTTCATACCATGAACGACCGCCCGCAGCTCAGACAGCGTCAGGGGCGCCAGCTGGAGAGCACAGGCGCCGACGCGCGGCAGGCGGCACGGAAGGTCAGCGGTCTCCCCCATATCCCTCACCTCTCCAGCCACACGCGGCCCCACACTGACAAAGTACGCATTAAGCTGGTCCGGTGTCGCATCGGGCAGCTTTCGGTCAGACTTCCCCGAGTCAACAGTCGACCTAATCGCCTTCCACATGGAGCCTCGCCGCTCCTCGCGAGTCCGCCGCCGAACATCGTCACACGCGTCACGTCGGATGGCAGAACGCACCGCACGATTGAGAGCTTTGTACTCCGCTGACCGGTGACCACCGGCCGCCAGCGCCCCGCGGCGGCGAGACATCAGCAGTTTGGGGCTCGTCTGCAACGGTATTTGGTGGTTTTGGTCCAATTTGGTCCACTTAGAGTGGACCAATTTGTATCAAAGCCAAAAACGGCGCCGTTTTAGACCACGCCGGATCGAATGGTGAAGAAATCACCCAGATCGGTCCCATAGTTTCGGAGCATGGGCTCGTCTGCAAATTTATACTAAAAGTTTTGGTCCAATTTGGTCCACTTAGAGTAGACCAATCTGTATAAAAGCCTAAACGGCACCGTTTTGGACCACGTCGGATCGAATAGTGAAGAAATCACCCAGATCGGTCCCATAGTTTCGGAGCATGGGCTAGTCTGCAAATTTGTACTAAAAAGTTTGGAGTTTGGTCCAATTTGGTCCACTTTAGAGTGGACCAATCTATATAAAAGCCTAAACGGCACCGTCTTGGACCACGCCGGATCGAATGGTGAAAAAATCACCCAGATCGGTCCCATAGTTTCGGAGCATGGGCTCGTCTGCTAATCTGGTCGTTTTTTTAGACCCTCCCTTGCAATTAGCAATTTATATTTCAGCATCACAACTATTCGTATTCGGAAAGCGGATCAAGAGTTTGATGGATTAATGGATTAAAGGAAATAGTTCACCTTGGATATTTTCCCAAATACGATTTGATTATATCTTTTAATACAATTTATTTGTATATTGTCAAACATGGCCTTATATCGCGCCGATTCAGGACAGAAGGTCGTAAATTATTATTGTTTATCAAAACTATTTGCATACTCTCTGAGTCAGCGTCCTGACGTCACGCGAATTTAAAAAAAAAATGGTTCAGCCAATCAGATTCGAAAGTAGTGCGTAAGGATAGACTCGCATTAGCGATGTGCCAACTGGCGGCCGGCGGTTCGCTTGCTAGCACCAGCTGCAAGCTGATTGGCTGATGGTATAGCCTATGCCCGGGCTGCATATTTCCCAAGTGTATACAGCTGGCAGGCTTGTTTGGAAATAGCAACCACTTATGGAGACATAAGTCAGTCAAAAATATTTATATTACTTTGATTTGTTTTGGAGGCATCGTCCATACTTGGTTCTCCAATATATCTTACGGTTTTGAATATGTTTGAAAAATTTGATTTTGGGAAATTGTTCCCCCCAATTTTTTTTCTGGAACAATTTCCCAAAATCAAACTTTTCAAACATATTCAAAAACCGGAAGATGCATTGGAGAACCAAGTATGGACGATGCCCCCCCCCCCCCCCCCAAAGGGCAAAATCTATCATTTTGACTGACTTATGTCCAGGGCTGCGGAGTCGGAGTCGAAGTCGGAGTCGGAGTCGGCAGTTTTGGCCGGAGTCGGAGTCGGAGTCGCTAAAATATTACCGACTCCGGCACGGAACCGGAGTCGACTTTTTGGCAATTGGCGATTACTTTGGTCGGTTTATACAGCCTTGCTTTGGACTTTGGTCGCTAGAATAGTCGTCGGCCTAGGGACATTAACTTTACATCCCTTCGGGCGGCGTAGCAATGTTCTCCATACTGTTAAGAATAAAAACAAACGGAAAAATAGATGGCATTGCAGATATTGCTTAGCATGCGGTTGGAGAACAGATATAGGCCGGAGTCGGAGCTGGAGTCGGAGTCGATTTTTTCAGGCCGGAGTCTGAGTCGGCGTTGGAGTTGCTAAAATGAAGTCGACTCCGTAGCCCTACTTATGTCTCCCTAATTGGTTGCTATTTCCAAACACGCCCGCCAGCTGTATACACTTGGGAAATATGCGCCCGTGGCTAGATCCAACATCACATTCTTTCGCCAGCACCGCATTCTTTCGCCAAAAAATCAAATATATTCGGCTAGTCTTTTCAGTCAAAGAAAACTTGCAGATGGGGGTTTCCCAACACGGGCTACAAAACTGATATCTCAGTTTAAAACTAATGTTGAAGGTGAACTATTTATTTTACTAACGAATTATTTCCGGCCGCCCTAGGCTAGGATTTTGGGACCGGCGACAACAGATAAAATCACAGGCGCCTTCTTACCGTTTCCGATAATTCGTGATTTTGGTACACGGTCCCAACCTAGGAAAGGAAGTGCAAACTTCTGAATCAAAAGAATAAGTATGATATGCTGATTTCACGCCAATACAAGTAACGAAACAGGCGACCTAGCCCCTGTAGGACTTTTGAGAACTACGCGAACCGCAACCAAATTCAAGACCGGACACACTGTTTGGTTCCTATAATTGGCCTTGGTGTGGTTTGTTAATTGTTTACTATCTTTACAGACCTTGTTGTTAACATTGTATGGCTACCTTCCATGTGTTTTCTGCTGCGTTGGAAATCTGCGTTTATTTTTCGGGTAATGGTTAATAATTAAAACACCTTAGTCATTATAAATTAAATACTTTTTTATTTCAACTGCTAAAGAGATGCATATGAGCACTTCAAATGTTGAAATATTGATAAAAAGCAATGGTGTACTTTGTTTACTTTAAAGCCTGGAAATGTTTCAAATCTACCGCACCAAAGACAAAACTTCCGTATTACCACGGTAGATAAAAATTGCCTTATTACTCGTGGCGCTGGCTGCGTGTGACCAGGCCGTGGCGAAGTTTAGTTCCGACTAGGCCTGGCAATCCCCCCGTGACGTCACCGCGAGGACGCCCGAGGGCATTTACATGTTAAGGCTATGGAGGTCTAGGAGTTTTCCATATTGAGTTTCGAACACTTCTAAATACTATTTATTTAACAAATGCATGTTGCCATGTTCGCTACTGCTTCTTCTATCCAGATGATCCAGGGTCGATATATGCATAACGGGTCATCTACTCCAATGGCAAGACGTTTACCAGCATCATGTAAGCCAGCCACTAAGGGCGACTTTTGGTACCATGTAGTGCGATTATCACCCCAAATGTCATGAGCCACTTTGGAATGTACGATTTGGAGTACGGTTTAGTTTAAACTCGACGGATGGATGAATTACAGAGTTGATATAGATAAGATAATTATGTAGGGTAGCATTTTTTTGTTAGGTTAAGAAAAGGTTATTTGAATTCGACGAATCTCCCAGCCCTGCCCTGGTTGGGAGGGGGTCATTTCGATCCCATCCTGAAGTCTTTCGGGAATAGCAGAAAAACTGCAACACGCAGCACCGCAAAATTTGGTACAGCTATTCTGGCATCAATTACCCCCATTGTGTTAACCTTTTGACCTCACGTCATCCCAGGTCAGGTTACCAGGTCACGTCAAGTGACCAGGTGGGTGGCAAGAGGCCATGTGACCAAATGGAGGAATCTGATTGGAGGCCCGGGTTTGTCTAGTAAACTGGCGCATTGTCTAGTGAACTGACGCATTAGCTACCGCCATTTCTGACAAACAAATAATGGACTAGTTGCAGGGTACCTAAGTCACTACTATTATGTGTTTGATGAAAAGCAAATTAATAAAACAATTTTTTTTAGATTGACACTTCACTATAAATTCCTCCGGATTATTAGTTTTTAAAATAATTAAGTATATTTACGTAATTTGAAATTCTGCTCTCCGATTGGTCGTGACGTCAGATGGCAACAGTTCAGGCGGTCAAAGTCTTGGGCGGCTCGGTTGACGCATTTCTTTTTAATAAGCTTCCCCTCACTCAAGAAGTAGTGGTGGGGAACATGATTTACCCCCCCCCCCCCCAACACATCAATGTCAGAGGGACCCTTCAAGAAGTTGACCGAAGGCCCCGAGGTGCCCCCAGCCAGTCTGAGGGGCCTTCTAAAGCCGACAGTAGGCCCCCAGTCGGCCTGAGATGGCCCTGGCTGGAGGGGCCTTCGGTAGGCATGAGGGGCCCTCGGTAGGCCTGATGGGACCCTCGGTATGGCCTGATGGGGCCCTCGGTAGGCCTGAGGGGTCCCTCGGTAGGCCTGAGAGGGCCTTCGGTAGGCATGAGGGGCCCTCGGTAGGCCTGAGGGGCCCTTGGTGAGCCTGAGGGGCCCTCGGTAGGCCTGATGGGACCCTCGGTATGGCCTGATGGGGCCCTTGGTGAGCATGAGGGGTCCCTCGGTAGGCCTGAGGGGTCCTCGGAAGGCCTGAGACTTCAACATGGGCCTGTCCGACGTTTTTTTGCGACTATTTAGGTCCCTGCAAAATAGTGGCTTAAATCCGAGGAGATACCATTTCGCGCCATTTTTAGGAGGGGTTACCGTGAGATGGGGCCGCTTTGATCGAAGGGGCCCCTGGGTTCGCCCCCCCCCCCCCCCCCCCCCCCCCCCCCATCCGAAAATACCACCCACCGCCACGGATACCACCTCCATAAGCGCTCTATCCGAACGCGTGCGATTTGTGGACTGTGATTGAGACCGTCTGGTGAGGAATATAAGGCGGGAAAAGCTACCGCCGGATGATACAAAATGCCTTGTTCTATCTTCTATCCAGTATTGTTCCAGTATTGCATTCGGGCATATCCTTCCCGTTGCGACTCTCGGACTTGGAAGTTGGGCCTCAGGTACTTCGAGGACCACGAGCCGCCACTGGTTACAACCTCTTCGCTTTCCGCAATCGCGAAAATTAATGACCAGCATAAGACATTGTCACTGTTTACTACATATATTACCGTACTACATTTATACCATACTACATTTGTACCGAACACACACCCCGCAGTGTCAGTCTCACCAGCACCACCGCTGACACCATCCACCGCTACCCGCCGCCACCACTGTCGACCGCCCGCCGCCTCAGAACGGCGAGTTCAGTCTCCACGAGTCAGCAGCGGGGACGGCAGGTTAACCAGCCTGCCGTCGCAGTACGTCCACTGCAGGCCGATGCAGTGCGAGGGCGGTGCGTGCAGGTGCGGGTACTCGGCCTCTGTCCAGTCGCCGGAGTCGGCTGCCGTCGCCGCCGCGCGTCCCAGCCGGCCTTAGCGGCCAGCTCGCCGTCGGCCAGCGCCCGCTGCCAGACGGAGAGCGCAGCGTTGGCCGCGGCCAGCGCCAGCACTGCTGCCATCGCCTCCCCGGCGCCGTCGTCTCAGTTCTATCAATATCCAATTGCACACTCACCAGAATTAGTTATTACCTGTCCTTCCCTCCACAGGCTGTACATATCATTGCATCCATAAACCAGTATCAGGGATCCAAGTATCATTAAAATAAGGAATTTAACATTTGCAGTAAAACTTGGGAAGAAAAGTGCTGCAGTTGCAGCTTTGTGGCATCGCCTGTTGCTCCTAAACACAACACAGAATTTCTGAAATGTCATTTTTTATGACATGACTATTTTGATCTGCAAAATTTTCAGCCACATCAATCGAGCAGTTGCAGAGACATAAGCCTCTGAAAACCATGGCTACGGTTGGGCCACTCATACGTATATTTCACCAGCCAGAACAGGACCACACTGACAAGATCTCGTTGAAAATACCATACTTTGCAGCCTGGAGTATTATCAATGGTATCGCCACTGTTTCAAAATTAGTAGGGGCAAATCCAAGTTCTTGTGCACTTAAAGGAAATAGTTCACCTTCGGGAAATTTTTCAGAACACGATTTTATTCTATTTTTTAATACAGTTTCTTTCTATTTTCAAAAATGGTCCTACATCGCGCCAATTTAGGACAAAAGGTCGTAAATTATTAATTTTATGGTGTGCGTTATTGGTCTGCGCATGCGCCCTGGCTGTGCTGGCACTTTCAGACGGTACGGTATATCATATATGCGCCGAATTCCTTCGCCAAAAAGTCAAATATCTTCGGCTGGAGAGTCTTTTTCAGTCAAGGAAACTTGCAGATAGAGGTTTCCCAACATGGGCTACAAAACAGCTATTTCAGTTTAAAACTAATGTTGAAGGTGAACTATTTCCTTTAAAGGAAATAGTTCACCTTCGGAAAAAAATTCAGAACACAATTGTATTATATTTTTAATACAGTTTCTTTTTTTCTTTTCAAAAATGGTCCTACATCGCGCCAATTCAGGACAGAAGGTCGTAAATTATTAATGTTATGGTGTGCGTTATTGGTCTGCGCATGCTCAGACCAGTGCTGGCACTCTCAGACGGTACGGTATATCATATATGCGCCGCATTCCTTCGCCAAAAAGTCAAATATCTTCGGCTGGAGTCTTTTCAGCCAAGAAAAGTTGCAGATAAGGATTTCTCAACACGAGCTACAAAACTGCTATTTCAGTTAAAAATCCCATGTTGAAGGTGAACTATTTCCTTTAACATGAAACCAGATAAGGGATGGTTCAGAATTACTAGTACGTACAATGTCCTCTGTTTTCCCAGGCCCAGTCACGGGTAGCGACACCCATGATTATTATTGTACACACACAAGGAAATAGTTCACCTTCGGAATTTTTTCAGAACACGATTTTATTATATTTTTTAATACAGTTTCTTTTTTTCTTTTTAAAAATGGTCCTACATCGCGCCAATTCAGGACAGAAGGTTGTACATTATTTATTTTATGGTGTGCGTTATTGGTCTGCGCATGCTCCATGGCAGTGCTGGCACTCTCAGACGGTACGGTACATCATATATGCGTCGTATTCCTTCGCCAAAAAGTCAAATATCTTCGGCTGGAGAGTCTTTTCAGTCAAGAAAAGTTCCAGATAAAGATTTCTCAACACGGGCTACAAAACTGCTATTTCAGTTCAAAACCCATGTTGAAGGTGAACTTTAAAGGAACTTTAAATTTTCCTTTAAAGGAAATAGTTCACCTTCGGGAAAAATTTCAGAACACGATTTTATTATATTTTTTAATACAGTTTCTTTTTTTCTTTTTTTAAAAATAGTCCTACATCGCGCCAATTCAGGACAGAAGGTTGTAAATTATTAATTGTATCGTGTGCGTTATTGGTCTGCGCATGCTCCCTGCAGTGCTGGCACAATTCAGACGGTACGGTATATCATATATGCGCCGCATTCCTTCGCCAAAAAGTCAAATATCTTCGGCTGAAGAGTCTTTTCAGTCAAGAAAACAATCAAGATAAGGATTTCTCAACACGGGCTACAAAACTGCTATCTCAGTTTAAAACTAATGTTGAAGGTGGACTATTTCCTTTAACGCTGGGACTTTGACCATAACCCACCATTAGTTATTAATTAATCCCTATAGTATACCTACCAATCGATAGCAAATATCACATTTAGTAACAATGGGTGTCTTCACAAAGACATTTTGCACTATAACTAATTCTAACTTTAATAATTAATCTATCACCGCTTCCGTCACCTCGCCTGTCGCCAAACTTTGTTTACACGCCAGCTGACGACGACCGGTAAGTATAGACAGCGTTCATGGCGGCCAGGCTATGACGGCACATAACTTATTTACGCTGCAAGGTTAGGTTAATGCCGCTCAATAAACCCTATCACGGTCTCACTAAACCTCCGTTCCTGGCAGAGTGCAGGACTTGTATTTGATCCACCACAACATGACATTGCACATCAATCACCAGCTCACAAAATTATTTGGCACAATTTGCACTCAAAATATAGTAATTGTTCAAATGACGTCATGGACGATCCTTATTTTTCCTGTGTATCTTCCTGCGTCAATATATCGCTTAGCAACAATATAAATGCAGAAGATCTTACATGTGCCAGTCACAGTACAACGGCAGCAGACCCGATCAGACTTGCACTATTCAAAACACAGCAGTCGCCGCCGAGCTGTCCAGGCTCCGCCGCTTCAGCGGCCAGCGCAAAAGCCGGATGCAGAAGAATACGACATGAACCAATCACTTGTATGTACACAGTTCTGCAAATAACCAATGAGTACATACAAAATTATATCAACACAGTGTCCCCAAATTCAGCCAGTTAGATGTCAATGATGTATATTACGAACGAGGCCGAAGGCCGAGCGAAGTCTTACCAAACTTGCGGGGAAAAAAATAATGAGCGGCCTGATATGAAATATGAAATATGAAATATGAAGAGAGCAAAATTCTTTGGACCCAAAAAGTCCAGAAAATGACACAAATTCCAAGGTTGTTAACACGACAATGACTGCTCACAGAACTGACAAAAAAATGAATAATTAAATTATAAATACATTCCAGTTAGGTTAACCAGAAACTGGAACATAAAGCGAGACACGGACCAATAAATACCTTGCCGTCGGTGACGAAGAATGCCACTGCACGAGAGTGAATGCAAAGGCTGTACAAATCTGTATTATTCTTGATTGGAACACGAACGCCATACTTGCCGCGAATGTCGTGCATCCATATTTGGTATATTATTCCAAATCTGGTAGTGACCTTCATTTGTTGGTATGTTTTCTAGTTTTTATAGTATATTTTTTTAGTATATACTAAAAACAAATTTGGAGTACCCAGTGTTCTATTGCCCTGGCCGTCACCAAGGCCGTATAAGAGGGGGGCGGCAAGCGAGTCACTAGGCAGCTCAAGGCCATATATAGGAGGTAGAGTCATCCGGCGATTCTAGGTGATCATGACGTCAGAGCGTGACGTCATGTGTATGCACCGGCCTCTTCCGCTATTGCAGTTAATGCTATTTTGGGAGAAATAAAGACCGTCTAGCTCGAAAAGTAAAAAAATACGAAAAAGAAAAAGACAGCGCTAGAAAGCTCAAAGCAAGGAGAATCGACATCTTTTTAATCATTTTAGGCTCAGGTCAATATTGAGGTCACTAGAGGTCATCAAAGGTCAGGGCCTTGTGCACGGTCCCCCTGCGGTCCGGCGGTCACCAGCTGAGGCTCTAAGCCCCGCCCCTTCGATGAACTTTTGATTTGACCTAAACCGCATGCAATTGGTATGAATCGACGAGTTCTGACGAGGCGAACACGATGACATCAAAATCATTGCTGTATCTACATTTGTCAAAAAGTTATTTGCGAAAACCCGTTTTAACCGACCGCAGACGACATGCGCCAGAATTGACTACTGGGGTGACGTCATAAATATAAGTGGACACGTTACGGAGATAGGGATGACACCCCCCTGAGGCAGCTATAGTAAAGCAACCTTGCTAGGCAGCAAGGTAGGTAATTTCGGGGCCGTGTAAGGTAACCATTTTCAATTTCTCTTTCGTGGGTGGAAAGTTGGCGAGGGGGTGAGATTACTGCTTTCCGTGGCAGTGACCGGGCTCAATTCTCCGGCGAGGCACATTTGAAATGAGGAACCTGATCCCAGCTATCTTGGGTTTTTGGACCAAGCACCATATTCTCTTCATCTTGGGACCAAGGAGCTAACTATCGGTGCATTCTGTATGTGGGTAATGTTTTCCTGGTAATCTTTGATTAACTGTGTTTTGGCTGCACATCCCTGTGGGGATTCCAGGGAATCCCGGGGAAAGCTCACCCTGGGATTCCCTGGAATCCATGCGGGAATGTGCAGCCAGAACACACTAAGCTAACTGTATACTGTTGCCACCAGAGTTATGGTAACTTGCTAGTCAAATAGTCACTAGTCACTAGTGTAGTATATGGGTGTCGTTGCAGCTGGCGCCACCCCTCTCAGCGGTATGTGGTAACCCATAAAATGCACTAGATTCTAGGGAACTATTTTTTTTGTTTTTCCAAGATATTTAAAATACCTCCAAGGTGAGGCTGAAAGTGTTGATGTGACTTCATCGGAGGCAAAATCTTATTGCAACTGTCTTAAATTAACACAATCAACGTCATAAATTAAATCTTATCATCTAAGGGGAAACCGTCGTTAGCGAATCCAGAACGGGTTTCGGCGCGATCAGACTTAATGGCTACGAGCGAATATTAGGTTTTGTCCTGATCGGACTTAATGGCGACGAGCGAATCCTATGTTTCGTGCTGATCGGACTTAGTGACTACAAGCGAATCTTAGGTTTCATCCCGATTGGACTTAATGGCGGGGTTAGGTTATGTTAGTTGTACAGAATGTATCACTGTGGTTGTCGGATGAAAATCACACCTTTACACATAATCCACATAAACAAAGCCTTGCAAAAATCACAAACTTTTCACAAACTCCCCCACTTAATGTTGCAACTCCTCCCATTTTCACCATTTTCATGTCAGTCACCTGTAGATATTGTGGAGGGGTGCGGTTAAATCTCAGAATCTAGATCTCCAATATTTCTTCTGTACACCTAACCTAACGGTGCCCGATCAGAACAAACCCCAAGATTCGCCTGTAGTCATTAAGTCCGATCAGGACAAAACCTAAGATTTGCTTGTAGCCATTAAGTCTGATCGGGACGAAACCCGTTCTGGATTCACCAATGACTGTTGCCCCTCCGATAAGATTTAATTTAAGTCGTTAATTGTGCTAATTTAAGACTTGCGATCAGATTCTGCCTCCAATGACGTCATAACAACAGTTTCAGCCTCACCTTGGAGGTATTTTAAATATTTCGAAAAACAGCAAAATAGTTCCCTAGAATCTAGTGTATTTTAGGGGTTACCTCATGCCTACCACATGGAGGGGTGGCGCCAGCTGCAACGATACCGTAGATTGATGGGAGTAAGGCATCAATGTTCCTGGGTATCTATTGTGATGTCTCTGGATTAATATTTCTATTTTCCATATAATATTCATATAATTTGATAGAGAATGTCATTTAATAATTATGAAGGTTATCACCATGCTCGGAGCCCTACCCTTCCATGTGTTTATTCCATAAATAGTTTAAATGGGGTCAACTGCTGTAACCCGGACATGTCATATCTTCAGACTTTTCATGCTATCAGATTTATTACAGACTGGTTATTGATTCAACTGATTGAATCAATTGGAATCGGTCAATCAAAAAACCTTGAATCAAACAAGAATTTATTCACCACCAGATTTTTTTATTCATGAATCATGATTGAATCAAAACCTGCATATAAACAAGGCTGATTGAATCAAAAAGGTTGTGCAATGCTATTTCAATGGTGAGTCAAACAACATGGTTTGATTTGTAAAAAAATTGATTCTTTGAATCGGAAAGAATAATTTCTCAAAATGATTATCCATGAATCAAACGGTGACTGAATCATTCATATTTCAAAATGAATTGTGATTGAATCCTTCCAAAAAAAGGTGAATCAATAACCAGTCTGTATCAGAATGTAAACCGATTCAGTCTCCACTTACCTCGCAGAAGAACCCATACCGATTCAGTCTCCACTTACCTCGCAGAAGAACCCATACCGATT
>JAXIVJ010012404.1:0-2500 GCA_036785665.1 Chirona hameri
TTACTGAGCCATTTTCTCAGTCGAAAACCTCCTCTTGACACGAGTCGAGTTACCTCAGTAACGGCGGTTTTTGCAACGGCGGGGCAGCTGACCGACGTTACCAGGTCGTCCATGTAGAAATCCTCCTTCACAATCGACGCTGCTACACGGCCTGCTGGAGTGTCTTCACACTTGTCATCTGCTGTCTTCTTCAGCACAAAGCTCGCCGAAGCTGGAGACGAGCGGGCGCCGAAGATCACCCTGTCCATTTGATAAGTGTCCGGAGGCCTGCCTGTCTCCATATCACGCCAGAGGAACCGCACGGCCGGCTGATCCTCCTCTTGCACCGCCACCTGCAGGAACATTTGTTCAATGTCGGCGATGAGAGCCACTGGCTGCTGGCGGAAGCGAAGCAGCACACCTGGGATGTTCTTTAGTAGGTCTGGGCCTGTCAACAAGTTGTCATTGAGGGAGGTGCCTGCATACCTCGCTGCAGCATCGAACACCACTCGGAATTTACCAGGCTTGCTCGGGCTGGTAACTGCGTGATGAGGCAGATACCAGCACCTGGGGTGGTGTTTTTGGAGCTCCTCTTGTGACAGCTGGCGCGCGTAGCCTCTATCCAGGTACTCTCTCATAGTAGCCTGATAGGCTGCAGCTTTCTCTGGCGCTCGTCGGAGCGACTTCTCAGTGGATTCTAGCCGACGCATAGCCATAACACGGTCATTTGGCAGTGCCTTGCTGTCAGCTTTCCACAGAAGACCGGTTTCATACCGGTCACCTCTCCACTTGGTGGTGGTTTCCATCGTCTCTTCCGCCAGTCGATCTTCATGGGAGCGAGAATACTGCATGGCATACTTCGTGCCGAACGCTTCAGTTGACCACCAATCAGTCACCAGAGCTTGCAGCTCATCGCTGTCAGCATATCGTCGGGTCACGTGCATCACTTCTCGGGACCCCACCGGAAGTAGCTGCGCCACGCTGCCTGTCAGGCACCACCCGAAGTGTGTCCGGATAGCTGCTGGCTGTCCCGGTTTGCCCACTCGGGCCTCTCGCTGGAGAATCGCCTCCAGCACGTTGGCCCCCAGCAGCAGCTCGATTTTCTTTCCGTTTGTATCGGGAATCGATATGCCCTCCAGGTGGCTCCACTGCGATCTTTTCGTCCAATCGACTCTTTGCGGTCGGATGTTGAGCTGAGGGACAGTGAACACTTCAGGCACCTCTACTGGCTTCGATTCTTCATCTGCAACCAATGATGACACCTTGAGCGACACCTTCATCGTAGGCCGGGTCATGCCGGTACCTTCCACGTTGCCGAGTGTCAGCTCCTCCGTCGATCCAGTCACGGACAGCTCTCGCAGCACGCTCTCGACGCAGAGAGATGTGTCCGCTCCCGAGTCCAGGAGCGCGTGCGTGTCGTGGAATTTTCCCGCTGAACCCAGCAATCTCACAGGGACCACTTGCAGCAGTGTTGTTCCGGGCCCGCTGGGCACGTCCATAGCGGTCGTCATCACGCGTCTCGGCTGGTCAGCAGCTGGCACTGGAGCGTCCTCTGAGCGCTGACTTGAGCGATCAGGCACATGCAGCAAAGGATGATGCTTCCCACGGCAGCCGCTCTCTCCGCAGATCAGCTTTTTTCTACACCGGCTGGCCCAATGAGACTCGCCAAGACAGCGATAACAGCGCTTGCTATCGCGGGCGAGCTGCAGGCGGTCGACAGGTGGCATGACCTTGAAAACCGGGCAGCTGTCTAATTGGTGGGTTTCTTCCACGCAGACCGGACATGGAGTGCCTTCTGTCGCCGCAGCTGTCGCCAGAGTGGTGCGCTGGTTGCTGCTTCCAAATCTACTGCGACGCCCGGCCGGTCCCACTGGATCAGCCCGCCACGACCGAGACATCGCCTCCTCTCGCTGCTTGGGTACACTGAGCGCGCGGCGGCCCGCCAGCACCAGCGGTTTCAGCCATTGGTCGACGTCACTCAGTGTGGGCCGGTGCGGTGCCATCTTCAGCTCCACCTGACCCCACTGCCAGGCCAGTGACCTGGGTAGCTTTTCCAATACCTGCTCCAGGTTTGTCACCGCAGCGAGGTCGGCTTCAAAACCTCGGACGGACAAAACACTGACCGCCGCGTGGAGGGCACGTGAAAAGTGCATCAGCTCCTCCACATCATTTTCCTTTATGCTTCGATGCTTCAGGACACTGTCGAGAGTTGCCATTACAACTGCGCGTGGGTCACCGAACTGTGACTCCAGCTCGTTCAAAGCCTCATCATACATCCTGCCATCACACAGAAGCCCGCGCACAGCCTCTCGCGCCTCGCCGGTTAAACAAGACTGTAAGTATGTCAAACGTTCTGTGTTGGAGAGAGCAGGGTTTTCATGTACCAGGGCCTTAAAAAGTCCACTCCACCGTGGCCACTCGAGAGGAGAGCCACTGAACTCCTCCAAAGTTATCTTGGGCAGAGCTGAGGCCCGGCGTTGTACGTCACCGCAAGGCATTTCACCCAGCCAGCGCTCTATGC
>JAXIVJ010012404.1:5000-40464 GCA_036785665.1 Chirona hameri
TACAGCCAAATGGACACATCCCATGTGGTCGACGTCAACCCATCTCGAGGAGATATTTAAGACCTCACTAAGACAAATATATACAGGATCCCTACAATATGCACACCATTTGATAGAGAATGTCACGCTTAGTAAATATATATGTGTACCAACATGATCAGAAACACTTGAATTAAAATATTTTAGAAACTCACTGGAGCTTCACCGAAACCACTTCCAATGACAACGCTCGGTTGTTTATCATACAGAAGTCAGCTTATGATCTTGGATGGCGATTGGTGAGTTAATACCAATGACGTCACAAGCACTGATTGGTGGAGAATCATTCCACACATACTAACAGGTATAGCAAAATATTGAGAAAACAGGAGTCAAAAGTATTCTCCCGAAGGCATTAGGTGGTGACCCAATCTCCATCCATCACGCTCATGTGAAAGGCCCTGAGCATAGCGCAGCATTCTCGTCAGGTTTTAAAAAAAGTCAAACCAATGTCATGCAGCAAGCGGAGCGAGCGTTCAAATCAATGATGTCACAAAAGGATACTATTCACATCTCCATGTTTGAATGCATGATTGTGCATACGCAATCACGGCCTCTGTAGCAGAATTCATTTACACATCCTTGATCGACAAAAATTCTCAACAGAAACGACAGCGCATTGGTGAGGCTGGGTGTGGAAATGGGCGCTATTTAAGACCTCAACAGCGGCTCTTTAGCTTCAGCTCTTTAGTTTCAGCTTCAGCTTACCTTACAATCTAAAAAACATTTTGAAGACGGCATTTCCACACATCACCGCGCCATGCGTTGTCGTGTCTGTTGATACAATAGACCGGGCTATCAAACTGCTATCTCGGATTTTTAAGATTTTGTTAAATTCAAAATTTTGAGAAATCCAAATACATTTGTTTTTGTTTTTACCAAATTTTCAAGAAAAAATCAGAGTTATCCTAAAACCGGAATATATGTCATCGCGACGTATGCAGTGAATATTTGTACCAAATTTCAAGTCGATATCTTTAAAAATGACCGAGTTATGACCTTTAAATGACACAAATCGGCCACTTCTCACAGCATTACTATGCATAAAAACGCATTTCCATTTTCGCTTTTTACTTCTATTTATATGGAGCAAACAATGTTCTAAGGTCATTTTTCGCGTTCTAGACGAAAAACAAAACCATAAACATGTGTTACAACGCCTAATGACCGTAATCTGCAGTTTGACCTCGTGACCTCGGATGACCTTGACCTGACCCAAGATCATAAACAGCTTAGAAAGGTACTTAGAAGTGTCAGACACACGAATCATACCGATTTATCGACAGCTTATGCGTTTAATATCGCAATTTTGCGCGACAATTCCATCCATCGAGACCTTTTGACACGGTCAAACATTTTGTACTTAACCTGACCTGTGACGTCATCGGTGACCCCGAGGTCAACAATATTATGTTTCCCTCGATAAATTTCCCAGGTCTATCGAATGCCGTTTGAATTTTAACATTCGGTCCAGTAGTTCCGGAGATCAGAGGGGGGGGGGGGCTAAAAATAGCCCCCCCCCCCCCCCCCCCCCCCAGTAAGTCGCGTTATGAAATATACCCCAGTAACTCGCGGGTTAACTATTGACCTGAGCTTAAATTTGAGGACACCCTAGCGATTGCATTTTTCAAGAGCTTTCAACTTTTTTTTCTCGTTTGTTCCTATGTATCATAAGTTCCTGAGATATTTGGGGGTTTCTGAAGCAAAATCCTTAAGTTGGAAAATTTGACCTTTGATGAGCCTGACAACAAAAATGGCTGATGGTTTCGACATAATTTTGACGAGCTATCGAATGGTGATTTTGGATTCCGCTTACTCCCCGTAGGAGCCGAGTTAGAAGGGGAGTTCACCCCACCCCTGGCACTGTGCGGGAAATCCCGATCCCGGTACGGTGCGGGTTAATAGGGGCACAGGGCACCTGATTTTTAATGGGTCGGAATAAACCTGTTTCTGAGTTCTGAGTTGTCTCCTGGATTACCGGGTAAACGGGTTAGCGGGTCAAGTTACCTCCCGAAAAAATGGCAATGGGTTAACGGGCTAATGATTCAAGGGTAGACTGGGTAATAATTTCACAAGATAGTGGGTTAAGCTATCTCCCGAAAATAATTTGTGCTCACAGGTAGCCATCCACAAGTAAGAATGTACCTTTATTTGCATTACGGGGCGGCGGCCCGGGATTATTGACCGGCCGGGGCAGCAAACTCCGAGTCTTCTAAATATTGAAGAGTAAAAAATATCAAGTGGTAAAATTAGGAAAGGCGTATAAATTCGAAACCAATATTTTATTTGGACGCAGCATGCGCCGATCGAAAAGTATTAACGATCTGAATCTAACGAATGCTTAACATTTTGATTTTTCCTGCAAGTAAAAAACAAATCCTGCGTCCTGCAGGATTTTTTTTACCCTGCACGTTTCTGCAAGATTCTGATACGCTTTTCGTACACGAATTTGTGATGGATGGTCCTACATGATCCTGCAGGATGGCTTGCACATAATCGCAAAAGTATCCTACATAGTCCTAGTCCTACACGCAACGTTAAAACACATCACAATCTTGCGGTGTTTCTTGTAGGATCTTGTCAGATCTATCATACATGTCGGATTTCTGTCGGATTTCAACCTACCCGCACCCCACCCTTCAGGTTGGGCAGACCAAGCGGGCCAGGGCAGGGTAAGATAGTGCTGGGTAAGGCAGGCGGGGCAGGGAAGGCAGCACATGGCAAGGTAAACAGAGAAGGGTAGGGCGGGGAGCTCAAGGTGGTTAGCCACAAACTCTAGTTGTTGATTGTCGAGGTGAGGACCTGGGTGAAAGTCACGAGATATGTCCGAAGGAACACCACTGCAGACAGTGCACACTCACGATATAATGTATTAAACGTATATTCACTGTCTGCGAGTGAGAGGTCAGATCACAGCTACCGCTGCCATGTTGCACCCGGCGTTACAAGGTCACAGCTACCGCTGCCAGGTCGCAACCACCGCTGCCAGGTCGCAGCCACCGCTGCCAGGTCGCAGCCACCGCTGCCAGGTCGCAGCCACCGCTGCAATGTCGCACTTGGCGCTACAAGGTGGCAGCTACCGCCACCAGGTCGCATTCACCGCTGCCATGTCGCACCCGGCGTTACAAGGTCGCATCCACCGTTGCCAGGTAGCACCGGCGCTACAAGGTTGCAGCTACCGCTGCCAGGTCACAGCTACCGCTGCCAGGTCGCAGCCACCGCTGCCAGGTCCACCTGCCGCTGCCAGGTCTGCCTGCCGCTGCCATGTCCGCCTGTCGCTGCCAGGTCTGCCTGCCGCTGCCAGGTCCGCCAGCCGCTGCCAGGTCCGCCTGCCGCTGCCAGGTCCGCCTGCCGCTGCCAGGTCCGCCTGCCGCTGCCAGGTCTGCCTGCCACTGCCATGTCCGCCTGCCGCTACCAGGTCCACCTGTCGCTGCCAGGTCCGCCTGTCGCTGCCAGGTCCGCCTGCCGCTGCCTGGTCTGCCTGTCACTGCCAGGTCCGCCTGTCGCTGCCAGTTCCACTTGCCGCTGCCAGGTCGCCGTCATCGGAATCACTCAAGGTGATCTATGAGCTCTGAAAGCATATAAGTCACATGTTACAACGCAGTCACATTTACCGTTCACAGGCAGATTCGTTAGATAAACATCTTTGATATTGAGCGAAGTTTTAATAATCACTTTATATCGTTCAGTACGGCTCACAACACTTCAAAGTGAGCACAAAGTATAATATTTGCAAAGTACACACCCTGCTAAGGTAGAAGTTTTTTTCAGACAAGTAATGTCGATATGACAATGTCATTCATATTTCCGTCATCGATAACGCATGTATTAGATCAAGCTATTGCAGGTAACACAGTCAAAATCATGAATAATCGTCCATCGACGAATTTGCCGTCGTGACAAATTTCCGTCGTTATAGTCACAAACACATTGAGTTGTCCACCCAATACTATGTGGTTGGCACCCACTCTAGTTGTTGGTCATCAAAGTGTAGGACTTGGGTGACAGCGACAGACTTGAAAGACAGACTAGGGTGTAGGACTTGGGTGACTTAGTCGCGTCCACAGGTGAGGCCGTCCTGCTGCCGCCTTTCATTAGCCATTGACGACGTTCCTGTGGGAGAGCACGGGCCAAGGATAGGGTCAGGACAACACGGTCTGGCGTGATATTGAAGCACAAAGAGCATATTGAAGCACAAGGCTTTGCCTCGTCCAGTGCGCTGTGCGGGGAGCCAGCGTGCTGATCCACTTCAACTGCCTAAACCGCGAGGAGCCCCGCCGGGGGGGGGGGGGGGGGGGTCAGTTTGCGAGGCGAGCTGGTTACGATGCGGGAGGACCTGAAGTTGGTGGTCGACCTCCCGGGCGAGGAGCTGGGCCGTGTCTTATCAATCCGCCACCTGACCGACTCCAGATCCGGTCTGCAGAAACTAGAGTGGGGACCAGCATGTCAGAAGACGGCCCTGGCCGCGGAGGTGTGGTGGCTGCTGCCCGTCCTCGAGAACCGCTGGGATTGGAGTCGCTCCACAGTGGGTGACCGAGCACGCGGACCTCGACGGCAACCAAACCGCCGCTGACCGGCTGGCCGGCGGACCATCCTCGGACCCTCCTCGGACGGCGGAGCTGGACGGACCCTCCTCTGTACCGGGGAGGCTGGGCGGACCCTACTCTGTACCGGGGAGGCTGGACGGACCCTCCTCTGTACCGGGGAGGCTGGACGGACCCTCCTCTGTACCGGGGAGACTGGAAGGACCCTCATCTGTACCGGGGGGGGGGGGGGCTGGACGGACCCTCCTCTGTACCGGTGAGACTGAGCAGACCCTCCTCGGTACCACGGAGGCTGGACCCACCCTCCTCTGTGCTGGAGAGGCTGGACGGACCCTATTATGTACCGGGGAGGCTGGAAGGACCCTTCTCTGTACCGTGGAGGCTGGACGGAACCTCCTCTGTACCGGGGAGGCTGGACAGACCCTCCTCTGTGCCGGGGGCACTGGACGGACCCCCTCCGTACCGGGGAGGCTGGACGGACTCTTCTCTGTACCGGGGAGGCTGGACCCACCGTCCTCTGTGCTGGAGAGGCTGGACGGACCCTCCTTTGTGCCGGGGAGGCTGAACGGACCCTCCTATGTGCCGGATAGGATGGTCCCACCCTTCTCTTTGCCGGGGAGGTTGGACGGACCCTCTCCGTACCGGGAAGGCTGGACGGAAACTCCTATGTGCCGGAGTGGCTGGACGGACCCTCCTCTGTACCGGGGAGACTGGACGGACCCTCCTCCCTGCCGGGGAGGCTGGACGGACTCACCCTCCTCTGTGCTGGAGAGGCTGGACGGACCCCCCTCTGTACCGGGGAGGCTGGATGAACCCTCCTCTGTACCGGGGAGACTAGACGGACCCTCCGCTGTATCGGGGAGGCTGGACGGACCCTTTTTCTGTACCGGGGAGGCTGGACACACCTTCCTCTGTGCTGGAGAGACTGGACGGACCCTCCTTTCTACCGGGGAAGCTGGCCGGACCCTCCTCTGTACCGCGGAGGCTGGACGGAACCTCCTCTATGCTGGAGAGACTGGACAGACCCTCCTCTGTGCCGGGCAGGCTGGAAGGTCCCTCCTCTGTACCGGGGAGCCTGGACGGAACCTCCTCTGCGCCTGGGAGACTCGACGGGACCCTCCTCTGTACCGGGGAGGCTGGATGGACACTCGGAGCGGGGGGGGGGAGATGTTTCCGGTGGTACCACAGCCACAGTTTTTGCCCGATTGATTTCGTACTTACAGGAGTTCAAAAGGGCAATAGTTCCTACAGTTGTATATCTCCAATTTTGTATATCGGTGACCTAGGGTCGGGTCAATTTCGTGACGTCCCCATTATCAGTCAATTGGGAAATAATCAAATGCTTCCTATTCTGAGGATACGAATTATATCAGCCCAATTCCTTCTGGATCATGTTATAATAGGCCATTCTTGACGTTCCAGGTGCAAATTTTGTTCAATGACCCTTACAGGTTCAGATGAGGTCATCCGAAGTCACCAACACCTTTTTGCCAATAACTCTCGACAAAATCAAGATAGAGAAGTGAGACTGGCACCATTACAGGGGCGTCGTATTCTATAGGCTTGGTAGGGCCCAAGCCCTACCAATGTTCATTTGGGCCCCACCAATGCCTCCTGAATGGATGAAGAAGAACCTTTTGAATGGATGGATTTCCGAGGTCAGGTCTCACGCTAAGCATAGCTTGTTGCGCAGGCCCTGACCCCACCACCCAATCAAACCATTCCTGGAGTCCGGCAGAATTTAGAAGCGAAAGTTGTACGGGCCCGACATACCTGAGCGCTGTTCGGCACACGCTACTAGCGCTTTTCGCTAGCTGACGTCACAATTACGTCACGGAAACAGACGCAGCAGGAAATAGACAGAACTCACAGAAGCACTTCCAGACTCTGCTTCAGGGGCACATCACATCTGTTTGTTTTCATTTCAGTTTGATTTGTCTCATGCGCCACTATTGAAACACATCCGCTAGCGCTTTCGCCGCTTCTGCGATTTTCCACTAGCAGAAATAGCCTCTCCGCAGGCTCCACGGTTCCTATCGTGACGTATTCCCTTTCTGGCTTTTCATTGGCTGACGTCTGGTTGCCATGGAGAACGAAAGCGCTACTAGCGCTACTAGCGGCCGCTAGCGTGCGTCCGAGCAGCGCTCTGGACACGGTCCGCCCCGCCCTCTGACATCACCTGACCTTGAGCGCGGCCGCTGCCACCGGCCACCGGCCATCCCAGTCAGGGGCAAATAGCGAGCGCCGAAGCGACTCGAACCCGGGCTGCCACTACCGGGTGAGGTCAGAAGTCCGGCGCTCTCCCAACTGAGCTACAAGGGCGGGTTCACTTCTCCATCCTCATTCTGTCGGAGTTATTGACACAAAAAATGTTGGTGACCTCGGATGACCTAGGCTGACCATATAGGGGGCACTGACCAACAATTGCACCTAGGACATCAAGAATGGTCTATGATAACATGATCCAGAAGGAATTGGACTGCTATCTTGTGTATCCTCGGAACAGGAAGAATTCGAATATTTCCCCCAATGACATATAATGGGGAGGTCACGAAATTAACCCGACCTTAGGTCACTGATATCAAAATCCAAGACAAACGAATTGTAGATATATATGATCTTATGAAATCATGCAAGTGTGAAACCGGTCATCCAAGAACTGCGACTTTGGTACGACAGCAAACGTTTTTGGAGGTGGGGTCACGTGACCTGGTTTGGTGACCTGACCTGAGATGACCCGAGGTCAATAATTTTACATATATTGATAGTGAGTAGACTCAGTGGTGATATCAGACTCGTGGTCATAGCCGCGCCGATAGCGAGTAGACTCAGTGGTGATATCAGACTCGTGGAGACGCCGGGCGACTCTCCAGTGAGGAGCATGTCAGTGTCAGTCATGTCTCTGCATTTATCAGGGTGCAGCGTCGGTGAGGCGCGAAACTAGCCGTTTTCACGAAGGATTATTGCGCTGAAAAGTTTCTGAAAGATTCTGAAAGTTTTGAAAAACTACACAACTTTAACATCCGATTTTTTGTTAGAAATGTCCCTCATAATTGTGTAATATGTTGGTAAGAATAAAATATGTTGACAAATTGCGGTTTGGTGGTAATAAGCAAGATAAATATTGATAGAATCTTCCTGAAACTTTCCGAATCTTCCTGAAACTTTCAGGAAGATGCTATCAATACTTATCTTGCTTATTACCACCAAACCGCAATTTTGTCAACATATTTTATTCTTACCAACATATTACAAAATTATGAGGGACATTTCTAGCCAAGAATCGCATGTTAAAGTTGTGTAGTTTTTCAAAACTTTCAGAATCTTTCAGAAACCTTTCAGAAACCTTTCAGCGCAATAATCCTTCGTGAAAACGGCTACTTACTTGGCACGACTGGTGGTATATTGGAAGGCCGACTGTAGCCGGCGTATGCAGGGACTCGTCTAAGGACATTTGACTGGGGGGCAGGCTTGAGATGACCTAATTTCATTTCACCTGTTCTTGTCCACGAACAGTCACACTTACTCTAGTTTTTCCACATTCCATTTATATTGCTCCAACGGGCAGTAATATTCATAAAATATGTTATGGGCGAATTTACTAGATTTGTGAATTTACGTTAAAATTCAGATTTGTTATACATGCCTGAAGCTATCAACCTACCAACTCATCATTTAATTTCAGCTCATCCTTGCATGCTCATCAATCATTCTCAATTTCCAGCCCCCATACCTACAACAATCACGGCCCATTACATAAACTTCCGCTTAACACCAGACATTTTCACATTGTCCCGAAATTACATTGTCCGGAACTTTGGATGGACATAAATATTTCATGAAAATCATTTGTGTTTTCGAGCGTGCCGACCATAAATGGTCATTTCACGCCCACAGCAGCAGTTCGTCGTTTTTATGATCTCCCCATAGTTAATCCAGTATTCGATAGAACGCATATTGGAAAAAACGTACATCTTAACAAAATATTTTATAATCTCACACATGTGGTAATTATTCTCGCTCTAGCCTCTATGTATTCAATCATCGCCACTCCACCGAGTCTTTACAAATGTCCCTCGTTGCGAAGGAACTTCTCCACAAAGCCACGCTCAGCATACAAACCCGGGGATGGGCGCGCGATGTGGTTATTCTCGCTCTATGTATTCAATGAACGGCCCTCCATTGCGTCTATACACATTTCCCTCGTTGCAGATGAACTTCTGCACGAAGCCCGCTCGGTATACACGCCGGGGATGGGCGCGCGATCCCGCCTGTCCTTCACCCGACACTCGAAAGGAACTTCACCACGGCCGGTCTCGGGTCGAACGCGGCGGTGTCAACACCATTCAGTGTCACCAGCATGCGGCCATTAACCTGCGCCCCGCTGTGGGCGGGGGGGGGGCTGCCCCCCTCCTTATCCCGGATTTTCTCAATAACTTGAAAACTGTTATAGATATCGACGTCAACCTTTCAGTACCTTATGCTACATCAATTATACATCTTCTCACTAAATTTCAGCAAATTGATGTCGTACTTTGGGAGATAATGACGATTTAGTGACATGTCATGTCATTTTTGGTGGGAAAACGATAAATGTTTGAAAAATATTTTTAAAAAACGAGTTTTATGCAAATTGCAAACAAAAACGTCAAAGGAAAAAAAACATTTTCTTCGAAATGACGATCTCGAATTTGCGAAACTTTTGGTTTGACCCAAAGATATAGAAAACAGATATTTTGTTCTCGGAATAATTTCCACAAAATCATTTTATTTAAAGAAATTAAAACAACCGGAAGATATATTAGAGAACCAAGTATGGACAATATCCAAACCAAATTCCAAAGCAAAATCTTTATTTTTGACTGACTTATGGCCCCCTAAGTATAAATAGGTAGTGACGTCATTTTTTTAAGTTACGTTTTTTTTGCTTTTAATGACCAGATAGTAGATACATACAAATAAATGCCACCACCGTATTTCTGAGACAAAGCAGGTCGAGAAAGATTCCTTTTTTATTTATATTAATCAATTTCAAATTTGGTCATTGCTGTGACCTTCACCTGACCTGAGCCTGAGGGCCATTCTATGGGGTCAGATTATGAAAATGACTGCAACTATCGAATTATACGTGTAAAATAGCCCATACAACATATGTCAAATGGCTTTCGTAGACCTGTGACCTTTTGTGACCTGACCTTGAGGCTTGACCTTTGCTTACAATTGCACTTTTGCTTATGCGGGAGATGCATTATACCTTTGAGAGCATTTTGTGCGATAACAGTCGCAATCTATGACTTTGGATGGAAAGTATGGTCCAAACACCCAAATACCTCAATTTTGACATTTTACCTGATATTTGACACGACTTGCACGTCTCGCGACGATCATTGGTTCGGAAGATAACCAGGGCGGGGGTTGGGGCGACAAACGCCCCCCTCAGCCAATGGCGTTCGGCTGAGACCCTAGCCAATGGCGGGCTTTAAGTGAAAACCATAACACAAATTAACAGGATGTCAGCTGCATCATATCCAGACATTTGTGATTCTTGAATGCGGTAGATGTCATTCAAATTGCCTACAGCATTGTCCATCCGTCTACGAGAATATCGGGAAACGCTACAAACAGAGGTCTATAAATGGCGAGATTTGTCGCTCACGACGAATCTAGGGCAATTTCTGTCGCACGATGAAAACTCCCCGGTAAGGATTGTCACCACATATCAAGCAAAATACTTTCAGTTAGAGGCCTGGATGGGCGTTTCACGAGCGAAGCCGAGCGACTCCAGATCCGGTCTGCAGAAACTAGAGCGGGGACCAGCATGTCAGAAGACGGCCCTGGCCGCGGAGGTGTGGTGGCTGCTGCCCGTCCTCGAGAACCGCCGGGATTGGAGTCGCTCCACAGTGGGTGACCGAGCACGCGGACCTCGACGGCAACGAAACCGCTAACCGCCTGGCCGGCGGACCATCCTCGGACCCTCTTCGGACGGCGGAGCTGGACGGACCCTCCTCTGTACCGAGGAGACTGGCCGGACCCTCCTCTGTACCGAGGAGACTGGACGGACCCTACTCTGTACCGAGGAGACTGGACGGACCCTACTCTGTACCGGGGAGGCTGGACGGACCCTCCTCTGTACCGAGGAGACTGGACGGACCCTCCTCTGTACCGAGGAGACTGGACGGACCCTACTCTGTACCGAGGAGACTGGACGGACCCTACTCTGTACCGGGGAGGCTGGACGGACCTTACTCTGTACCGGGGAGGCTGGACGGACCCTCCCCTGTACCGGGGAGGCTAGACGGACCCTACTCTGTACCGGGGAGGCTGGACTGACCCTACTCTGTACCGGGGAGGCTGGACGGACACTACTCTGTACCGGGGAGGCTGGACGGACCCTCCTCTGTACCGGGGAAGCTGGACGGACCCTCCTCTGTACCGGGGAGACTGGACGGACCCTCATCTGTACCGGGGGGCTGGACAGACCCTCCTCTGTACCGGGGAGACTGAGCAGACCCTCCTCGGTACCGCGGAGGCTGGACCCACCCTCCTCTGTGCTAGAGAGGCTGGACGGACCCTATTCTGTACCGGGGAGGCTGGAAGGACCCTCCTCTGTACCGTGGAGGCTGGACGGAACCTCCTCTGTACCGGGGAGGCTGGACAGACCCTCGTCTGTGCCGGGGACACTGGACGGACCCCTTCCGTACCGGTGAGGCTGGACGGACTCTTCTCTGTACCGGGGAGGCTGGACCCACCGTCCTCCGTGCTGGAGAGGCTGGACGGACCCTCCTCTGTGCCGGGGAGGCTGAACGGACCCTCCTATGTGCCGGATAGGATGGTCCCACCCTTCTCTTTGCCGGGGAGGTTGGACGGGCCCTCTCCGTACCGGGGAGGCTGGACGGAAACTCCTATGTGCCGGAGTGGCTGGACGGACCCTCCTCTGTACCGGGGAGACTGGACGGACCCTCCTCCCTGCCGGGGAGGCTGGACGGACTCACCCTCCTCTGTGCTGGAGAGGATGGACGGACCCCCCTCTGTACCGGGGAGGCTGGATGAACCCTCCTCTGTACCGGGGAGACTAGACGGACCCTACTCTGTACCGGGGAGGCTGGACGGACACTACTCTGTACCGGGGAGGCTGGACGGACCCTCCTCTGTACCGGGGAAGCTGGGCGGACCCTCCTCTCTACCGGGGAGGCTGGCCGGACCCTCCTCTGTACCGCGGAGGCTGGCCGCAACCTCCTCTATGCTGGAGAGACTGGACAGCCCCTCCTCTGTGCCGGGCAGGCTGGAAGGTCCCTCCTCTGTACCGGGGAGCCTGGACGGAACCTCCTCTTCGCCTGGGAGACTCGACGGGACCCTCCTCTGTACCGGGGAGGCTGGACGGACACTCGGAGCGGGAGGGATGTTTCCGGTGGTACCACAGCCACAGTTTTTGCCCGATTGATTTCGTACTTACAGAAGTTCAAAAGGGCAATAGTTCCTACAGTTGTATTTCTCCAATTTTGTATATCGGTGACCTAGGGTCGGGTCAATTTCGTGACGTCCCCATTATCAGTCAATTGGGAAATAATCAAATGCTTCCTATTCTGAGGATTCGAATTATATCAGCCCAATTCCTTCTGGATCATGTTATAATAGGCCATTCTTGGAGTTCCAGGTGCAAATTTGGTTCAATGACCCTTACAGGTTCAGATGAGGGCATCCGAAGTCACTAACATCTTTTTGCCAATAACTCTCGACAAAATCAAGATAGAGAAGTGAAACTGGCACCATTACAGGGACGTCGTTTTCTATAGGCTTGGTAGGGCCCAAGCCCTACCAATGTTCATTTGGGCCCACCAATGCCTCCTGAATTGATGAAGAAGAACCTTTTGAATGGATGGATTTCCGAGGTCAGGTCTCACGCTAAGCATAGCTTGTTGCGCAGGCCCTGACCCCACCACCCGATCAAACAATTCCTGGCGTCCGGCAGAATTTAGAAGCGAAAGTTGTACGGGCCCGACATACCTGGACACGGTCCGTCCCGCCCTCTGACATCACCTGACCTTGAGCGCGGCCGCTGCCACCGGCCACAGGCCATCCCAGTCAGGGGCAAATAGCGAGCGCCGAAGCGACTCGAACCCGGGCTGCCACTACCGGGTGAGGTCAGAAGTCCGGCGCTCTCCCAACTGAGCTACAGGGGCGGTTTCACTTCTCTATCCTCATTATGTCGGAGTTATTGACACAAAAATGTTGGTGACCTCGGATGACCTAGGCTGACCATATAGGGGTCATTGACCAGCAATTGCACCTAGGACATCAAGAATGGTCTATGATAACATGATCCAGGAGGAATTGGACTGCTATCTTCGGAACAGGAAGAATTCGAATATTTCCCCAATGACTTATAATGGGGAGGTCACGAAATTAACCCGACCTTAGGTCACTGATATCAAAATCCAAGACAAGCGAATTGTAGATATATATGACCTTATGAAATCATGCAAGTGTGAAACCGGTCATCCAAGAACTGCGACTTTGGTACGACAGCAAACGTTTTTGGAGGTGGGGTCACGTGACCTGGTTTGGTGACCTGACCTGAGATGACCAGAGGTCAATAATTTTACATAATGTGGGTAATTGATGCCCAAACAGCTGTGCCAAAAACGGCGGCACTGCGCGCCGCCCTTTCCGCTATCCTCGAAAAACCTTGAGAGGGGGGGTCTAAACACCCCCCAGCACGGCGCGGGCTAATGTACTTGCCTAACCCGCGCGGCGCTGGGGGGGTAAATTTCCCCCCCCCCTCTCGGATTTTCTCCATAACTTGAAAACTATGACAGATATCAAAATGAAACTTTCGGTACCTTATGGTACATCAATTCTAAATCTTGTGTTACAATTTTTTTTTTAATTCGTGAGAATTTTGAGGAGATAATGACGTTTTAGTGACGTCATGTCATGTCATTTTTGGTGAAAAAACGTTAAATGTTTGAAAAATCGTAGAAAATAGCGTGTTAATGCAAATCGCAAATAAAAAGCGTCAAAAGAAAGCAAATAACATTGTCTTTAATATGGCTATCTCAGATATTCAAAATTTTGGGTTTTTGACCCCCAAAAATGCACAAAACTGATTTTTGGGGAAGAATTTCCACAAAAGTTTTTTGTTTTAAGATTTTCAAAAAACCGGAAGACATATTAGAGAACCGAGTATGAACGATGTTCAAACCAAATTTGAAAGCAATTTCTTTATTTTTGACTGACTTATGGCTCTCTAAGAATAAGTAACTCATGACGTCATTGTTTTAAGTTGCGTTTTTTGGCTTTTACTGACCAGATACAGACAAATAAATGCCACCACTGTATTTCGAAGACAAAACTAGTCTAGAAACATGCAATGTTTATTTAGATTAATAAATTTCAAATTTTGACCTTATTGTGACCTGACCTTGACCTGAGGGCAATTATATGGTGTCAAGCCAAGAAAATGGCTGCTTCTATCGAATTATACGTGCAAAATAACCCATACAACATGTGTCGCATGGCTTTCGTAGACTTGTGACCTTTTGTGACCTGACCTTGACCTTGACCTTTGCTTAAAATTTCACTTTTACTTATGCGGGAGATGCATTGTACATTTGGGAGCACTTTGTGAGATAATAGTTGCAATACAAGGCTTTGGATGGAAAGTATGCCCAAAAACCCAAATACTTACATTTTGACACTTGACCTGACCGTGACCTGACATGTGACCTTATGTTAATATTTTCGGGCATGTGTTAGATTCTTCTCACTGAGAGCTTTCGATCCCCGCCTTGCGCATCTCGCTGCGGTTATTGGTTCGGAAGATACGAGGGGGGGGGGTAAAATTTACCCCCCAGCGCCGCACGTTCGGATGGAGACCCCAGCGTCGCGCGGGTTAAATATAAATGCGTCGCTTTTATCCAGTACAAAAAACTAAATTTACCATATGCCGGGGTATGTTTCCAACATTAGCACGTGTTTCTGGCTCTCGGCCCGCTGAAATTTCCAACGGGAAGCAATGTGGTATCACTTTTCGGCGCTAGGGTATTTCAGCGATACCAGCCAGACGTATATTTATAAATTCCTCAATGCTTTCATTGACGTTTGAATCCATATCGAATCCCAAATATTCTGGAAAAATGCCATAAATCATATATATTTTAAAAGAACGAGTTTATCTAAAAACGGCAAATAGTAAAATAAATAGAACACTCGAGCGCTATATTTTCCACGAAATCTCGGTCTTCTGTTTATTTTTTTCCCGCGGCGCTTTCGCGCCTCGGGTAAAAAAAAAATAAACAGGGAAACCTCGATTCCGCGAAAAATATGATACCGCCCTCATGTACTATTTTATAATTCCATGCTGGACTGGGTAACATCAGCGTACTGCTGTACATCAGCGTACTGCTGTGCCGGTCTGGGCTGGGTGTCGGTTTTATAGAAAAATTGCACTTGAGCCGGTCCACTGGCGGATCCAGGGGGTGGGGGGCAGCAGGGGCAAATGCCCTTCCCCACAGGAATCTGGGGGGAGGGGGCATTCAATACAAGTATGCCCCAACACGCGTTTCCTGCACTGGACGTGAAAAACAATGATCTTATGAGAAAACTTCATGAAAACGTTTTTTCTCTCGAGTGATTTAATTTGAAGTTTTTATGTGTCCCTTTCTCTCAATGATAGACGAAACGGCGCACCTGATGCAACTCAAGCAGCCCGGTGACACTTAATCCACGCCCCGATGGGAGGGGGAGTGGGGGGGGGGGGCAGAATCTGCTCCTCACGGATTTTCTCAATAACTTGAAAACTATGATAGATATCAACGTGAACGTTTCAGTACTTTATGCCGCATCAATTACACTATACGTCTTCGCATTCAATTTCAGGGACATTGATGTCGTACCCTCGGAGGTAATAACGTTTTAATAACGTCATGTCATGCCAATTTTGGTGGAAAAACGATAAATGTTTGACAAATCGTAGAAAATCGAGCTTGATGCAAATGGATAGAAAAAAAAACGTAAAAAGAAAAGAAATGACATTCTCTTCAAAATGGCTATCTCAGATTTGCGAAATTTTGGGTTTTTGACCCTAAAAATAAAAAAACACTGTTTTTTTCGGGAAAAATCCACAATTTTTTTTGTTGCGAATTTGAAAAGTGAATGTCTTATTGCACATTCACTATCATATATCCTGTGAGCGAAGTCCTAATCCCTGTATAATATAGAAATAATAATTAAAAAAATATCCCTGAAATAGTTTCAAAATGCATTTTGACGAGTTTTCAAACGGTGTTTTCGGTTTTTGTCTACGTCCCATAGAAACCGAGTTAGAGGGGAGTGGCGTCAAAACGCCCCCCCCCCCCCCCCGTCACGGGGAAGGTGGTGTCGAGCACTGGCACGGCGCGAGTTAAACCCTATAACTACGTCAATCCTTAAACCTACCAATCGATAGAAAATATCACATTTAGTAACTATGGATGTCATCCCCATAAGACACGGATTTAAGTCACCGTAGGTGTCGTGACTACTTTCAAAGACGGCACGAAGCACAGGCCTTATGCTGTTTAGGAGAAACTGAGTGACAAACAGGATTGTACGCGCCCGGCTTAGGTTTATTAGCGCCGGTGTTGCGTTTGAAGGATGTGTCGGCGGCCATGACGGAGTCGGCTCCCCGGAAGGTTTAAATGACCAGCTCCGCATCGGACGTGACAATCTGGCAGACAGTTCCAGGTCCTATGTGGTGTAGTGTAGTTGGCGCTGGTCCGTCGCCTGAGAGACCCGAGTTCGAAGCCGGCGGCTGGCTGCGTGTTTTTTTTTCCGGGATACACGTTCGGGCCTAAACGTATCAGCGGTCCACACCGGCTGATTCAGGATGTAAGTGCTGGATAACAAAGACCAGCGGCGTGTACGTGGCGGTAATTGCAGGACACTAACGCTGAAGAGCATGCCGCCGAAGCAGACGCGTAAGCGTGGTCGCAGCGATGGGGTAGTGTCGCCTGGGCTGCCCGGCCCTGCGCCTGGACGCGGACGGGCTCCGGCTGTCCGGCCGGCCGGCGCTCGCCCGGCGCCTGGAGCGGGGAGCGGGGGAGGGGTCAGCGGCGCGGTCGGCCGGCATGGGCCTGGGCAAGTCGATGTACGCAGTATGATCGACAACCTGAACCGCGACGGCAGCCCAACAAAGAGGCAGCGTGCGGTAAGCGTCAGTGGTGGATCATCTGCGTCAGAAGTCGATGAGCCTTGCGCTGACGAGCAGATGGCGGCGTTCCAGCGCATGCTGCAGCAGGAGCTGCAAAAACAGACGTCGCTGCTAACAGCACAATTTAAGAAGACCACGGACAGCCTGAAAGAGGAGCTGCTCATTATGCAGCAGAGAGTTGGCGACCTCGAGAGGCACGTGAACGACCAGGCCGAAACGATCAATTGCCTGCACGACGCAGTTGACAAGAGGGACAGTCGCACATGGGGGCTAGAGGGAGATATGGAGGAGATGCGGAGGGAGAGCAACTGCTCGTACCTGACCTTCGACGGACCTGGAGTTCCTGCGGCGCCGAGGGAGGAGCCATGGAAGGAGGATGTGGCGGCAACGACAAGGACAATGCTCCACAAGTTCATGCCAGAGACGGAGGTGAAGGAGGACGACATAGTGCAGTGCTATCGGGTAGATAAGGGGAAGAAGATCGTCTGCCAGTTCACACGATGTTGTCAAGCGAGTGTTCGCGATAAGGTCTATGACAATAGGATGACTCTGATGAAGAACGAGAACGGACAGACGCGTGACCGCAGCGATCAGCTGTACGTCAATGAGAAGCTGACGACAGGTGCGTTTGCGGCCTACCTTAGGCTCCGAGAGGAGAAAAGGCGTGGTCGCATCCACAGTGTATACACGAAATATGGTATCATTTATGTACGCATGAGGCAGCACGGGGCAAAGACTCGCGTGTACAATAGAGAGACGTGTGAGCGGGTGTTACGCGGCGAGTGTTGAGCGGTTTGCCCGACCCTGGTGCCGTGGTATACCGGAGTTCAGCGCCGGTAGCCGTGATAGGTCATGTGAAGTCATTGCATGGCGAAATGCTAGACGGCACACCTCTCGAACAGTCGATAGCAGACACTGTGCTAAAATGGACACATATGAACTCGACTATTGATGCCTTGGTAGGTTTAGGTAAAACCTTATACGGATGGAATATGTTATTTGTGTGGTCTTGTTTGTTTGTAGATCGCTGAGTTATGCCTGATGTAAACATCATTACCTTTAATGCAAGGGGTCTCAGAAATATGATCAAAAGAAGAACAATCTTTAGGTTTTTGCATCATTATTATCCAACACATATTGTCGTGTTACAAGAGACGCACTCAGCTCCGCGGGATAGTGTGTTTTGGCAGGCAGAGTGGGGTGCGCCAATTATACTGTCTCACGGTCCAAGTACGAGTGAATGCGGTGTCGCCGTTCTCTTGCCTAGGGCATTGCTTAGTCGCGGCCTGGCTGCGGGGTCGTACCCAGACTGTGCGGGGTGGCTGTAGTGGTGCCCTGGAGGTGACGCACGGGGTGGTCCAGGGGTCCATTTTAGGGCCTGTACTGTTTTTACTCTTCACCAACGATTTGCCGCAGCATCTTCCATTCGGGAGGATCGTGATGTATGCTGACGATGCTCAGTTCATTGACGCTGACTTCCCATCAAATGTTCATGATCTGAAAAATCGTGTTGAAAGCTCTCTTGACATAGCTTTGCAGTGGTTCACACATAACCGTCTAAAAATTAATCCGGCAAAAACAAAGATGCTCCTCCTGAGATCTCGCCGTCAAAAAGTCATCTCAGACTTCTCTGTTCATTTTGGTAATGATGAAATTTTGCCCTCACAAAGCGTCAAGGTGCTTGGTGTCGTCATCGACTCACATCTGACATGGAACTGTCACATTACGTCTGTTGTGCAGCGCTGCTACTGTGTACTGGTGGGTCTGGCGCGAATCAGACATAAGCTCCCAAAATGCATCAGACAGCTGTTGATAGAGGCACTCGTCTTCCCCACAAACGTTATTGTATAACGGTGTGGGGAAACTGTTCCGCAGCACAGAAGCTGCGTGTACAAAAGGGAATCAACTTCGGTGTCCGCATCGTGACCGGACTTGGCAGGCGTGACTATGTCAGTCCGTCATTGCGTGAACTGGGGTGGCCCAATGTTGATGAAATGATCACCGAACGCGATATTGCCACAATGCGCCACCTCACAACATCCACCAGTGCCTCCGAACTATTGCGACAGCGATTGTTGCGGCTCGCCGCACGCGCGGCACTGAAGCCGGCCACTTCGAGCTGCCCCGCGTGCGGACAGAATTCGCCCGGCGCAGCTTTGTGTACCGAGCCACGAGCGCCTGGAACGACCTTACGCTGGAGGCTAGGCGATAGTCAATCGTGAATTTTACCGTAGATTGCGATCGGTGTCTGCGGCTGGGAGCGGCCTATGTTGCCACCTGCCACTCTTTTTGCTGCGTGTTCTGTTTTACCGTGTGTATTTTTCATCACTGTATGTGTTACTGTTAATAATATCCTATTGTGTATTATTAATGTAATGACGTGGATTCCACAAAAGCCATATATGGAGGTTCCGAAATACATACGAAATACATATGAATCTGTGTGTGATGTGAAAACATTGTATACAGATGATACCGGCAGGTTAATGATCTTATAATTTAATTATAGGTTGTTTAAGCTATTACTGTGTGCAGTGTACGCTCCAACTCAGAGTCATGGACAGCAGCAGGTAGAATTCTTAAGTAAGGTAAAACAAGAACTTGATGTGTTGATGGACGGTGAACCGAATTTACTATTGTGCGGTGACTTAAATATGCATTTGTCTAATTTAGACACTCAAAATAGGTTTCGATTAACCCAAGCGGCCAAGGAACTGCTGGCGTTATCAAGGGAGTTGAACTTGGTCGATGTTTGGCGAGATCGTTATAAAGCTAAACGTCAGTATACGTGGCGTAGATTCAACCCATCTCAGCAGTCAAGAATCGATTACTTGCTAGCAAGCCAAAATTTAGTGCTTAGCAATGTGTTGAAGCGAATTGAGATAAAGCCAGGTATTCATAGTGATCATAGTGATCATAGTGATCATCTTGTCAATCTTGAACTGATAGTGCATGGTAGTGATAAAGGTAGAGGATTATTTCGATTTGATAACACGCTGTTAGAGGACTCAGAATTCGTGGATAGGGCACGGATTGAGATGGCGAAAGCTACAAACTGTCAAGGCATGTATCAGGATGTTAATGATCTCGGCTTAAAAATTGAGATGCTTACTAGTGAAATACGAGTGCAGAGCTTGAGGTTAGTTAGACAGAGAGCGCGGCAGAGAAAAGATAACGAGCAGATACTTATCGATAAGCTAGACAGATGGGAGCAGGAGGTGGGGCGGAATCCGACTGAGGAAAACATGAAGGAATATATTATATTGAAAAAGAGGCTTGACCAGGAGGAAGAAAAGCGGGGTAAGATAGCCATGCTACGTTCCGGGGCGCGATGGCTCGAGCACGGCGAAAAGCCCACAAGATATTTTCTTAGAATGAACGCAAGTAGGAAGAAAGAAAAAGATATGCATGTTCTACAGCGGCCGGACGGGGAATATATTACTGGTAACAAACACATTCTCGAGTACTGTCGCAAACATTACGAAGAAATGTTTGCTTCTCAAGTTTATGGAACTCGGATACGGGCGCAGGTGGCTAATTTTTTGCAATCAGGGGCCTGTCCGCGTTTACCTCAATTTGATCAGGAACGGTGCGAGGGGACGATATCCAGTCAAGAATGTGAGAAGGCTCTCAAAGAAATGATGAATAATAAGGCTCCCTCGGTATCGGGATTTACTAAAGAGTTTTTTTCTTTTCTTTTGGAGTGAATTAGGGAGCATGGTTGTTGATTATGTAAATCAGGCTAGGCAAAGGGGCACTTTTTTCGTAACTCAACGCAGGGGTGTTCTCACAATTTTACCCAAAAAAGGTGACCAGAAGCTCATAAGGAACAAGCGTGCAATATGTCTGCTAGATATTATTTATAAGATAGTAGCGAAAGTTATTGCAAATAGATTGATGTCGGTTATACATTTACTGGTTGATACAGATCAGACGGGATCGATTAGGGGCAGATATATTGGAAATAATCTGAGAACTATAGCCGACGTAATACACTATTGCAACGCAGATGAGCTTGAGGGAATTCTTATGGCACTTGATTTAAAAAACGCGTTCAATACTGTAGAACATGAGTTCGTGTATGACGTTCTTAGAGAATGCAATTTTGGCGATAAGTTTATAAGCTGGGTCCAGCTGCTGCATAACAGCACAGAGTTGACCATAATTAACAATGGCTACACGTCTAAATGGTTTAAGCCGTCACGGGGCCTTCAGCAGGGGTGTCCAGCCTCTGCGCCGTTGTTCGCGCTAGTTGTGGAAATTTTGGCTATCAAAATCAGAGAAACAGCAGCGGTGCGGGGTATTGAGGTTTCAGGTATCACGTTTAAGGTATCGCAATATTGTGACGACACAACTTTGTTTGTCAAAGACAGCTCGTCAGCCGAACAAGCCATAGACATAGTGCAAGAATTCGGGGATATGTCGGGACTGCAGCTTAACTTAGACAAGTGTGATTTTATGTGGCTCGGTACGGAAAAGCGATGTTTGCAGCTCGTTTGCGGTCGCGAGCCTGTTAACAAAATAAAGATTCTTGGGGTATGGTTCAGTGCAATTTAAAGTTGTGAGCAGTTCAATATGGAGGTGGTGGGAACTAAAATAAAAAAGACTCTGGAACTATGGCAGCAACGTGATTTAACTATAAAGGGGAAGATAACGGTAGCGAAAGCTCTCCTAGTATCACAACTCGTTTATTTAATGGCAGCAGATCGCATAGAGGAAAAGTTGCTGGCGACCATTCAGAGCCACATCATGAAATTTGTGTGGCGTGGACGTCCGCCAAAGGTAGCTAAGCGTACCATCATAATGTCAGTAGAGAAGGGTGGTTTAAAGTTACCTGATGTGATTACCATACACCGCGCAAATAGGATCGCATGGATAGGAAGATTGATACGTTTACAGGATACTTCGTTCGTTAAAGTACTTCAAAAAACGGATGCGGATTCGTATTGTTAATTTGGTCAAAATAAAATTGGATGAGCAGTGGGTCATGCATAGGACCATTCCACAGTTCTATAAGGAAATGATGACGTGGTTTAAGACATTAGACATAATAAAAGAGCCTGAGAGTGGCCGGGCAATTAGGCAACAACCAATGTGGCATAATAAAATTTTAATGGCAGAAGGGGGGGACGTTTTCTGTGCGCTAATGAGTCGCTGACGCGGCGCGGCCGAACCTCTCCCTGTCCCCGTCACTTCCTCCTCCATTGGTCGCGTGCAGCGCTGCCGAGACGTCCCCACAAAGCACATCCGGAGCTCGGCACGCGCGACTCAGCTCCCGCTCTGACCGGCTGCCAATGCGGCGGGCAGACGAGCCAGATGAAGTTTTATTTCTACTGCAGCTGTGGGGTTTGTGTCAGGGTAATGTATCCGTGCTGATAGCAAGGTCTTTGGGGGGCGGATATGCTGACTGACACATGCGTATGTTGACTGGCGACGTTAAAGGGATTATACGGGTTTCCGTCCTGAAAGGAAATGCACTCTTTTGCAGTTGTATGAGCTTTAAACACGTTTAAGACATATAACAGGGACTTCAATGCTCATTTAGTCCATTATTTCAGCAATTATCAGCGTTAAAACTTTTGGCGTTTTTTTCGAGACTTGTATCAGATAACGAGTACTTGATCGGCATTACTATCCACCACTTTTATCGTAGAATCTGCATTTGTCAATTTTAGAGTTTTCAATCATATCCTGCGCACTGCAGGGGAGGGGAGGGGGGGGGGGGGTAATTTCCGCCTCCCCCTCAGTTTTTGTTGTTGTTGCAGATAGCGAAAAAACGGCGGCACTGCGCGCCGCCGGGTTTTGGCGCACCTGTTAGGACATCAATTTCGCACACTTTGAGAAAAAAAATAACCTCGGGTCATCTCAGGTCAGGCCACCAGACTAGGTCAAGTGACCCCACCTCAAAAATGTTTGCAGTTGTGCCAAAGCCAGAGTTTCTCACCGATCAGTTGAAAACTTACAGGATGTCATGAGGGCATAAGTACCTACAATTCTTGTATCTCAGAATTTTTATATCGGTGAGTTAAGGTCAGGTCAATTTCGTAACCTCCCCATAATAAGTCAATGGGGAAATATACAAATGCTTCCTATTTCAAGGATATGCATGCTATTAGTCCAATTACTTCTGGATCATGTTATTATAGGATATTTTTGATGATCCAAGCGTAAGTTTTGTTCAGTGAACCCTATGGGGTCATTTGAGGTCATGCGAGGTCACTATCATTTTTTTTGTCAATAACTCCCGACATAATTCAGGTAGAGAAGTAAAACAGACAGAAATGTGTTTGTTTCGTCGAGACACGTCTTCCCATATGCAACATACCCTACTTGGATCACCACTTGACCTTGACCTGAGGTCAAATTTGTTAAGTTAACTTAACAATGTCACCATGTATATCAGTCAAAGTACTTTGACGAGATAAACACAATGGCGTGTACAGTTTTCCGTTATCTTTATTAACTTAGAAGTTAATAGCGAAAAACGTGCAAGGGAGATTTATAATAAAGATTTATTATGTACACGTGCAAGGGAGATCCCTGTCATGCAAAGAGGATATTGAGGAGAAGGTAGCATTAATTGACGATTTTACAGATAACGAGGGCAATATTTTGACATATCAGGATTTTGTGGAACAGAATGTAGGCATACGCATAAATCCATTGCTATACATCGGCTGGTGTAGGGCGATACCAGGCAAGTGGAAAAGGATGCTAATAGGTACTGAGCGTTTGGCGGCGGCAGAACGGGTTCAAGAGCCACGTATCGATATAAAAGGCAAAGAGCTGTTAATCACGATGCTAAAACCAAGTTCCTTTTATGACTTGTTAGTCCCGTGCTCGATTCCGACTGCGCAGATACGATGGGAATCAGAAGGTGTTGATTTCGGTGGTGATTGGAGTAAAATTTATGAGAGATCATTTAAAGTAACATCATCGACCAAGCTTCAAAGCCTGCAGTATAAAATAATCCATAGATATTTTCCAACTAGAAGATTCCTATGTGTTCGTAGTGTTCTAAATGATCCATTTTGCGATAATTGTGGTGAAGTTGAGACCATTGAACATTACTTCTTCTACTGCGAACAAGTGAAAGTGTTTTGGCGAAAGCTAGAGATCGCATTGAACACAAAATTAACAGTTGGGGACCGCGTAGAACTCACATGTCATGAGATACTCTTTGGCTCCTCAAGATATTCAAAAGTGATTAACTTTATTATTTTGTTAGCTAAACAATTTATAGCTAATCAACACTACCAAGATGCAGCGATATTGTTCCAAGCATATTTGCCAATGTTGACAAGGAACTTTGACATGGAAAAAACGATAGCTCGCAGTGTCGCAGAAAACGACAAATTTCGGGATAGGTGGTCACCGTTCATCACGGTCAGGAACAATGTCGATTGTTGCAGCATTGGTGATACTCGAGATACTGGGACATCGTGACATGTGTGAACGGTTGGTGATATTGTAAGCGAGTTCAGGGCAAATGGTTAATGGCAGTGTTTTGCTAGTGTGATGAACCTGTCAATGTGTGTTGATGATTTGTTGAATGAGATGCAATAAAAAAAACTCTGGAAAAAAAATGAATGTCATCCCCAACTCCCAAGCACTTTGTATAAGAAATTATAACTTCAATAATTAATATCTCACCGCTTCCGTCGCCTCGCCCGTCGTCAAACTTTGTTTACACACCAACTGACGGACGGCTGGCCTTGATACCGATACGACAAGTAAAGAGACGGCATAACAATACAAATTACTCGAGTCTTATAATTTGGAAAATAGACAAAAGTGTCGGTATATTTCGTGTCACGGGATACGTTTCCAGACACGGAACAAAAAGTGTCACTTAATTGATGAAAGTAAAGACGGCGTTCACGGCGGCCCGGCTATGACGTCACGGAACTTATAAGTGTACGCAATATATGATGGGTCCACTTTATGACGAAATATTCATAGTACCAAAATAGCAACGCCTTACATTTATCTTCATCATCCTGTCTTCAAAGGTACAATCACAACTCTACGGCACCCACACTACTTCACCCACACACTATACGACAATCCTCGCACCCAAACCAACCAGTTGTTCAACTGAAACAACATTCCCTCAAATGTCCATAACCTGCCCAGAGTTTGAGTGGGCATAAGGTGTCCACCTATGCATACCTGTCCACAGATGTCCGAAAAGGATTCCCAAATTGTCCACCGATACCAGAAATAGGAATTCTCACCTTTCTCTTCAATTCTTCATGATGCAAACTGATAACGAATCACAGCGTAAGGTAGCGTTGCGTCGCGGTTGGCCACACACAAATAGCGCGTGTGGTCAGCTGATTAAACTCAACCGGCCCGTTGCCATGGTTACCGCAGCCAGCTGCTGGCTCGACCGTGGTGATGGCACGGATCTCCAGCCGTCCGCTACCAGAAGACGCGCGGTTGTCATGGTTACTCTAGCGTTCAAGGTGGCGCTAGTGTCGCCAACATTCACACACCTCAGATGGATACATGGATCCGCGCAATGGCGTGTATACGGCGGCGTGTAAAAATGTTCAATTATCATGAAAAATCAGGACCACTCTAAAAACATTTTTATCATATTCGAATCGATCAAAAATGGGTTTTAGACGGTCATAAAAACGAGGACCGCTCTTTTGTCCTCGTATATCACCCCCTGTCCTCGTATGTCAGATGTGTAAACCTGTTTTGTCCTCGGTTGTCACGGCTTGCAAGTGCACACACACACACACACACACACACACACACACACACACACACACACACACACACACACACACACACACACACACACACACACACACACACACACACACACACACACACACACACACACACACACACACACACACACACACACACACACACACACACACACACACACACACACACACACACACACACACACACACACACACACACACACACACACACACACACACACACACACACACACACACACACACACGCGCGCGCGCGCGCACACGCACACGCACACGCACACGCACACGCACACGCACACGCGCGGGCGGGGTCCGCCGTTCCCGACGATGAGGCGTTTGATGTTGTGTGGGTAATTGTATGTTTTGAAGTGTTTCCTATGTTAAAAAGTGCACAGCTGATCCGTGTTAGGTGTATTTGAATATGTGTATGAGTTTATGGTAAAATACACCACCGGCGGCAGCCGGATAAAATGAAAAAAGATGGTATTTCATTGATAGATATAGTTTTGCGTACGTCGTTGGCTGTTCTCGCGTTTCCTGTGAATTCGTACATAAGAAAAACTATTTTGATGCACCAGTTGAAAATATTACTGAACATTAGGCTTGATTCAGTGATTCATTCACTGAACATTAGGCTTGATTCAGGGATTATCCGGTTGTCCAGAACATTGAAAGACATCCGACACCCAATCACATATGTTTGCTTTGCTCACCATTGTCGTATGGTTTCTAAGAAATAAGGTTCAAAGTGCGTAACTATATTGACCTTTTCATCTCAACATTCGCGTGGTATAACCGCCATTAACTAGTGTTGAGACCATGCCACTAAGACGGGATTTGTGTGATGGCTTTGTTTGCTTGACCTCGATCTGTGATCCTTCTCAGATCCGAGATTACATAAAAAAGCGTGCTCCGTGGCATACTAACCACGCCTTCAGTCTTTGTTTTCCTTGTGACGAGTCTGTTGAAAATCATTTTCCCGCTCTAATATCAGGACCTAGTCATAACGTAAAATCAATGTTTGACCTTCACGAGGTTATCCATCATCAAGTCTTCATGGAGAAGTTGAGCTTAGCGAAATCGAGCTAACGTAATGGGGATTACGTTTGTAACAACGGAGAACGAATGGCCGCGTCCGTCATGAGCAGCTCCTCGTTTAAAGCTGGCCCATTTGTTTGTTGTAAGCCGCCATTGAGTGGGGGGGGGGGGGGGGGCTAACGCCCCCCCCCCCCCCCTGATGAATTTTCGCAATAGCTGAAAAACTAATAGCGCTATCAACATTAAACTTTGGGTACCTTCTTATAAATCATGGTTACGCCTTTTGTGAAAACATGAAGACATTTCGTCGATTTTTTTTCTCTCTCGAGTTATACCGAATTTAGTGGCGTCACTACACACGAGTTTTACACCAAAATCAGCTAAACTTTGCCAGGCCGTACAAATGCCACATTTGAAGCAAAATGCAATCGAAAAACGCCAAAAAATTGGTAAATTGCAAGGACTACCAACCTGCGATCTCGGATTTGTTTAAATTTGAGTTTTTTACCCCAACAAAACTTCTTGGGGTGGGGGAGAATTATCACAAAATAAAAAGAAATCTAAGATATTAAAAAAACGGAAGATATGTCAGAGAACTATACATAGGCAACTACTGTACCACATTGTAAACAAATATCTCCATTTTTGACTGACTTATGACATCTAAAGTATGGGTAACTCATGACGTCATATTTTTTAATTGCGCTTTTTGGATTTTATTGACCAGATACAGACAAATGAATGCCAGCACTCTGGCATTCATTTTAATCCTGAGAGAAAACTGGTCCATAAACATGCCTTTTGTATTTATTTTTATCAATTTCATATTTTGACCTGAACTTGACCTGAACTTGACAGTAACTTCACGTACACGAATTCAGTTGGTAAAATGACTATCACTATCGGATTTTTCGTGTCAAATAACCCACAAAACATGTGTTGCATGACTTTCGTAGATATTTTGCGCATAGCGAATTTCTGTGACCTGACCTTGACCTTGACCTTTGTCAAAAATCTCAATTTATCCCATGCAGAGATGTGTATAATACCTTTGGCAGCACGTTGGGTGACCATGGTCGTAATCGATGGCTTTTTCTGGAAAGTATGGTCCATGAACTAAAATACGTCGATATTGACATTTGACCTGACCGTGGCCTGACATATGACCTCACTTTGAAATTTTTGAGCATGCTTTATATTTATCTCATCGAGAGCTTTCGAATGCCGTCTTGGGCGTTTCGCTGCGATCATTGGTTCGGAAGATAACCAGGGAGGGGGAGTTTAACGCCCCCTCCCCCCGTGAATGGCGTTCGGCTGAGGACCCCAGTCAATGCCGAGTTAACCCTATTTGTAAGAGGCTCCTGGCTACCCCTATTTGTAACAGGGGGGGGGGGCGGATACCGCCCCCCGGAGATCTCGAGATCTACCTGTCCGATTTTCAATAATAAAACGGCGTTTGGTTCCCCTCAACACGATCTACATTTCTAAATAATACAACAACAACAAAAACTAAATTTGTATAAGGGGGAGGCAAAAACTAAAAAATTTAGTGGTATTTGTGATCCAACACAACTGTCATATTTATAGACCGATTTTAACACAACCAATGGGCATTGATAGAGATTGAATTGGAAATGGATATATGGTGGTGACTTTTGCAAATTCAAAAATCATAGGCGTGTGCAGGTCACTCAATATGGGGGTGAAGTAAATGCGTAATAAAACATTTTTTTTTTTTTTTTATAAATGAAATGGTATGTTATTGTGACATTAGACAAAACAGGTCTAAATCATACTTTTTGCCATAGGCGGTACCAGGTTAGTGAAAAAGGGAGGTCAAATTGGGAAAAAAATATTAACCGCAGGCAAGTTGCTACCCAGCACTATAAATAAGTTACTGATCGTAGATAGTTCCTTTTTGCATGTTGTACTTCATCATACGCGTATCCAGGATCCAAACTGGGGAGGTGCAAGACCTTTTTATAAGTATATTATCCCCTATTATGAACTAACTAGTCAACAGTGACTATTTCACTTACAACTGCAATTCACATTGCATACCCCCATTTTTACCCTACCTGGACTCGCCTATTATCTTATAATCGTTTGTAGAGTAACCTGTGGTGCGTGTTTCATCCGAAAACTGCAGTATGTTATGCCACTGTAGGCCAATGCCTCTTAGTTTCCTTGCAATAATATGACCCCCTTTCTTCCATTCCTGAGCGCGCCTCTGCAAAAAATGACTTTATTCTCTTTTCTGGCCTCATATGTGCATGTATCATTATAAGCTAACAGTCTATAGCACCGTAATCGCTGGGATATTGTCATCACCATGCCAGTCACCCCCTTTTATGTGCCTGAACACGCCCCTGAAACTCTATATGTAATACATTATGAAAATAATGGAAACAGAAGCTATCTTTCACATCTTGATAGCTATCAATGCCCCTTACATCACACTATTGGCTTCCCGCCAAGCATTGAATACTTCCTGGAACCCCCCAACCCCTTTTGAAGCCCCTGAAACTGCCTCTGCCATGCAATTTGTATGATATTGAATTAAAATCAACTAATTTGCACTTGTTGCAATCACCGTAACCCGATGTGACTCCTTCATACTTGAGGCAGTTAGGAAGAAACCGTGAAGATCGCATTTCCGTATCACCGACAAATGTCGACGCCGAACCCACCCAAAACCGTGCCCTGGAACCGCCTCTGTTCAGGTTAAGAACTCAAAATTTTGACATCATATGTGAAAATCTGTTTTGGGAAAAGTCCCAAGATTTCATGGGCCTGCTCTTGGCTGTTCTGGAAATATCTGCGAAAAATATGAGGGAGGGGGGGGGGGGCGGAATCCGCCCCCCCCCCCCCTGTTACAAATAGAGTTAAGTGCCTGCATTCATTAGTCATCAGTTCACACTGAACATGGGATCTATAGTTCATATGAACTTATGCGGAAGATATGCTATTGCTCATCTGAACATGAACTTAAGTATTTGTATTTGCTTAGGTATTTCATAAGACAATTGTGAGCAAAATGGAATTGCTGGAAAACATGTTATTTTTTAATGAATTAAATGAAATTAAATGAAATTTGAATGAAATTAAATGAAATTTGAACGAAATTAAATGAAATTTGAATGAAATTAAATGAAATTTGAATGAAATGAAATTTGAGTGAAATTAAATAAAAATTGAATGAAATGAAATTTGAATGAAATGAAACTTGTATGAAATGAAATTTGAATGACAAATTTGAATTAAATGGAATTTGAATTAAATGGAATTTGAATTAAATGAAATTTGAATTAAATTAAATGAAATTTGAATTAAATTAAATGAAATTTGAATTAAATTAAATGAAATTTGAATAAAATTAAATTAAATTTGAATGCAATGAAGTGAAATTTGAGTGAAATTAAATAAATGAATTGACGAATAATTAAATGAAATGAAATAATAACAAATTTGAATGAAAGGAAATTTGAATAAATTACATTTGAAAGAAATGCAATTTGAATGAAAGGAAATTAGAATGAAAGGAAATTTGAATGAAGTTAAATTTAAATGAAATTAAATTTGAATGAAATTAAATTTGAATGAAATTAAATTTGAATGAAATTAAATTTGAATGAAATTAAATTTGAATGAAATTAAATTTGAATGAAATTAAATTTGAATGAAATTAAATTTGAATGAAATTAAATTTAAATGAAAATAAATTTGAAGATATGCAATTTTAATGAAATTATATTGGAATGAAATTAAACTTGAATGAAACTAAATTGGAATGAAATGAAATTCGAATGGAATGAAATTTGAATGAAATGAAATTTGAATGAAATGAAATTTGAATGAAATGAAATTTGAATGAAATGAAATTTGAATGAAATAAAATTTGAATGAAATGAAATTTGAATTAAATGAAATTTGAATTAAATGAAATTTGAATTAAATGAAATTTTAATGAAATTAAATTTTAATGAAATTAAATTTTAATGAAATGCGAATTGAATTAAATGCAATTTGAATGAAATTAAATTTGAATGAAATTAAATGAAATTTGAATGAAATTAAATTAAATTTGAATGAAATGAAATGAAATTTGAACGAACTGAAATGAAATTTGAATGAAATGGAATGAAATTTGAACGAAATAAAATAAAATAAAATAAAATAAAATAAAATAAAATAAAATAAAATAAAATAAAATAAAATAAAATAAAATAAAATAAAATAAAATAAAATAAAATAAAATAAAATAAAATAAAATAAAATAAAATAAAATAAAATAAAATAAAATAAAATAAAATAAATAAAATAAAATAAAATAAAATAAAATAAAATAAAATAAAATTAAATTAAATTAAAATAAATTAAATTAAATTAAATCAAATTAAATTAAATTAAATTAAATTAAATTAAATTAAATTAAATTAAATTAAATTAAATTAAATTAAATTAAATTAAATTTGAATTAAATTAAATTAAATTTCTTATGATTAAAACCATTAGGGTTGATGACCTTAACCTCGATGTATCAAAACGTTAAATTACCGATAGACTGTATTGATATTTCGGCCACAGGCCTTTGTCAAAATTACATATGAGTGAATACAATGTTTACATGAATGACAACATGAATGTTTTTGTCATTCATGTAAACATTGTATTCACTCATATGTAATTTTGACAAAGGCCTGTGGCCGAAATATCAATACAGTCTATCGGTAATTTAACGTTTTGATACATCGAGGTTAAGGTCATCAACCCTAATGGTTTTAATCATAAGAATAATGTTCCTCGCAGCAGCTCTAACCAATTTACGTAAATTAAATTTCAATTAAATTAAATGAAATTTGAATGAAATGAGTGCATTTTGAATTAAATGAAGATATTTTGGAAGCTAATGTTTGGCAATAATATGTTAATTAACTTTGACACAACCAAACAGTTTAATTGAGGTGTTTTAACCCTCACCCTACGGGAACTTTTTTCACCTTCGCCCTACGGGGGCGAGTCCTAAAAGGACCCCCCTGTTAACTTCCAAACCAAGCAACATAGAGCAACGCGGTAAGAACCAACATGTTGCCTGTCATGTTTGTAATCTAACGGTGTGCCATTTTTAGGTTTCAAATCAACGAGTGACCTTCTAGGCCAAGTGAATGACCTTGATCGACCAAGTCCAGAATAGCGATTTTGCTATCAGAAAACCTAAAAATGATAAATTGATAAATGTAAATAAAACGGCATGTTCCTAGACCAGTTTTGTCTCAGAAATACAGAAAAGGTAATTATTTATTCGTATTTTTCATGAATTTATCCCCGGACCCCCGGACCGACCGGCCCAGCCCAAAAGAGGGAAATTGGGAATAAATAAAAAGGTCTTGCGCCTCCCCAGTTTGGATCCTGGATACACCTATGATGAAGTGCAACATGCAAAAAGGAACTATCTACGATCAGTAACTTATTTATAGTGCTGGGTAGCAACTTGCCTGCGGTTACTATTTTGTTTCCTATTTGACCTCCCTTTTTCACTGACCTGGTACCGCCTATGGCAAAACATATGATTAATAACTGTTTTGTCTAATGTCACAATAACATACCATTTCATTTATCAAAAAACAACATAAAAAATAGTTTAATTCCGTATTTACTTTACCCCCATATTGAGTGACCTGCACACGCCTATGATTTTTGAATTTTCGAGAGTGATCGCCATATATCAATCTCCAATTCAATCTCTATCGATTCCTATTGATTGCGTTAAAATCGGCTGATAAATTCATGACAGCTGTGTTGGATCACCTATACCACTAGAAGTTGTACTTGTTGCCCCCTGTTGCCCCCCTATCAACATTTTTGATATTTTTGATTTTTTAGAAATGAAGATCGTGTTGAGGGGCACCAAACGCCGTTTCGTTTTTGGAAATCGGGCGGGTATATCTAGAGATCTCCGGGGGGAGGTGGAATGCCCCCCCCCCCTGTTACAAATAGGGGTAGCCAGGGGCCTGTTACAAATAGGGTTAAGATAATGATGCCATGGAGCATTACATCATTCTCACGTAAATATTTCCAATTATGCTCGCCATTTCTCGTAGGTAGTATAATACGGAATTAAGCGGGGAGAATTTTGGAGAGTTTTGGGGAATAGAGAAGTTCCAGAACATTTCGTCTGAAATAGACGTATCCGGCATCCGCCATTTTTGTTTGCGTTGTGTAGTTGTGCGCGCCTGGCGAGTGTGGGAAGGCAACTGTGAGTGTTCGACATTTTGAGTGATTTAAAGAAGGGGGTAAGGAAAATGTCAACGAACGAATTACTTTTTATATGATTGTTAATGGTATTTGTGTGCAATTTGGTACGCTTAGCATAGTTGTGGTTAATATCTGCGCAATTGGTAGAGGCTCCTATGGTTGATATCGTGATGCGACTATTCCCGGGCCCGTTTGTCCGGTGCCGCGAAAATGTCCAGGCCGATCGTTTGCTGTGGTGTCCGAGTTGTGTACTGCGGTGTCCCGCAGAGTCTCCTCTGCTGGGGTGTTCGAGTGTTCCGCTGTGGTGTCCGAGTAGTCGTTCGCTGCGGTGCCCCGCGCAGTCTCTTCTGATGGGGTGATCGAGTTGTGTGCTACGGTGTCCCGAGGCGAGGAGTCTGTCGTCTGCTGCGGTGTCTCGAGGCCAGGAGTTTGTGTTCTGCCGCGGTGTCCCGAGGCCAGGAGTTTGTGTTCTGCTGCGGTGTCTCGAGGCCAGGAGTTTGTGTTCTGCTGCGGTGTCCCGATGAGTATGTCGTCTGCTGCGGTGTCCCGAGGCCAGGAGTTTGTGTTCTGCTGCGGTGTCTCGAGGCCAGGAGTTTGTGTTCTGCTGCGGTGTCTCGAGGCCAGGAGTTTGTGTTCTGCTGCGGCGTCCCGATGAGTCTGTCGTCTGCTGCGGTGTCTCGAGGCCAGGAGTTTGTGTTCTGCTGCGGCGTCCCGATGAGTATGTCGTCTGCTGCGGTGTCTCGAGGCCAGGAGTTTGTGTTCTGCTGCGGCGTCCCGATGAGTATGTCGTCTGCTGCGGTGTCTCGAGGCCAGGAGTTTGTGTTCTGCTGCGGCGTCCCGATGAGTATGTCGTCTGCTGCGGTGTCTCGAGGCCAGGAGTTTGTGTTCTGCTGCGGCGTCCCGATGAGTATGTCGTCTGCTGCGGTGTCTCGAGGCCAGGAGTTTGTGTTCTGCCGCGGTGTCCCGATGAGTATGTCGTCTGCTGCGGTGTCTCGAGGCCAGGAGTTTGTGTTCTGCTGAGGTGTCCCGATGAGTCTGTCGTCTGCTGCGGTGTCTCGAGGCCAGGAGTTTGTGTTCTGCCGCGGTGTCCCGAGGCCAGGAGTTTGTGTTCTGCTGCGGTGTCTCGAGGCCAGGGGTTTGTGTTCTGCTGCGGCGTCCCGATGAGTCTGTCGTCTGCTGCGGTGTCTCGAGGCCAGGAGTTTGTGTTCTGCTGAGGTGTCCCGATGAGTCTGTCGTCTGCTGCGGTGTCTCGAGGCCAGGAGTTTGTGTTCTGCCGCGGTGTCCCGAGGCCAGGAGTTTGTGTTCTGCTGCGGTGTCTCGAGGCCAGGAGTTTGTGTTCTGCTGCGGTGTCCCGATGAGTCTGTCGTCTGCTGCGGTGTCTCGAGGCCAGGAGTTTGTGTTCTGCTGCGGCGTCCCGATGAGTATGTCGTCTGCTGCGGTGTCTCGAGGCCAGGAGTTTGTGTTCTGCTGAGGTGTCCCGATGAGTCTGTCGTCTGCTGCGGTGTCTCGAGGCCAGGAGTTTGTGTTCTGCCGCGGTGTCCCGAGGCCAGGAGTTTGTGTTCTGCTGCGGTGTCTCGAGGCCAGGGGTTTGTGTTCTGCTGCGGCGTCCCGATGAGTATGTCGCCTGCTGCGGTGTCTCGAGGCCAGGAGTTTGTGTTCTGCTGCGGCGTCCCGATGAGTATGTCGTCTGCTGCGGTGTCTCGAGGCCAGGAGTTTGTGTTCTGCTGCGGCGTCCCGATGAGTATGTCGTCTGCTGCGGTGTCTCGAGGCCAGGAGTTTGTGTTCTGCCGCGGTGTCCCGAGGCCAGGAGTTTGTGTTCTGCTGCGGTGTCTCGAGGCCAGGAGTTTGTGTTCTGCTGCGGCGTCCCGATGAGTATGTCGTCTGCTGCGGTGTCTCGAGGCCAGGGGTTTGTGTTCTGCTGCGGCGTCCCGATGAGTCTGTCGTCTGCTGCGGTGTCTCGAGGCCAGGAGTTTGTGTTCTGCCGCGGTGTCCCGAGGCCAGGAGTTTGTGTTCTGCTGCGGTGTCTCGAGGCCAGGAGTTTGTGTTCTGCTGCGGCGTCCCGATGAGTATGTCGTCTGCTGCGGTGTCTCGAGGCCAGGAGTTTGTGTTCTGCTGCGGCGTCCCGATGAGTATGTCGTCTGCTGCGGTGTCTCGAGGCCAGGAGCTTGTGTTCTGCTGCGGCGTCCCGATGAGTATGTCGTCTGCTGCGGTGTCTCGAGGCCAGGAGTTTGTGTTCTGCTGCGGTGTCTCGAGGCCAGGAGTTTGTGTTCTGCTGCGGCGTCCCGATGAGTCTGTCGTCTGCTGCGGTGTCCCGAGGCCAGGAGTTTGTGTTCTGCTGCGGTGTCCCGATGAGTCTGTCGTCTGCTGCGGTGTCTCGAGGCCAGGAGTTTGTGTTCTGCTGCGGCGTCCCGATGAGTCTGTCGTCTGCTGCGGTGTCCCGAGGCCAGGAGTTTGTGTTCTGCTGCGGTGTCCCGATGAGTCTGTCGTCTGCTGCGGTGTCTCGAGGCCAGGAGTTTGTGTTCTGCCGCGGTGTCCCGAGGCCAGGAGTTTGTATTCTGCTGCGGTGTCCCGATGAGTCTGTCGTCTGCTGCGGTGTCTCGAGGCCAGGAGTTTGTGTTCTGCTGCGGCGTCCCGATGAGTCTGTCGTCTGCTGC
>JAXIVJ010012405.1:0-40458 GCA_036785665.1 Chirona hameri
TCTCACCACCCAGTGCCCGCTACCTATCTCACCAGCCCTTCATAATGTGAGAGTCCTCCTCGTCCTCAGCCTACCCCACCAGTCGCGGCCCGCCCAGCCGGCGTCGGCGTGGGAGTCGCCCGACCTACCCCACACCCGTCAGATGGCTCCCGCTCCGGGCCGGCCCTACTACACCCGTCAGATGGCTCCCGCTCCGGGCCGGCCCTACTACACCCGTCAAATGGCTCCCGCTCCGGGCCGGCCCTACTACACCCGTCAGATGGCTCCCGCTCCGGGCCGGCCCTACTACACCCGTCAGATGGCTCCCGCTCCGGGCCGGCCCTACTACACCCGTCAGATGGCTCCCGCTCCGGGCCGGCCCTACTACACCCGTCAGATGTCTCCCGTCTGTAGTGGAGTAACGCCCCGGGCCGGCCCTACCACACCCGTGAGATGGCTCCCGTCTGTAGTGGAGTAACGCCCCGGGCCGGCCCTACCACACTGTCTCCCGTCTGTAGTGGAGTAACGCCCCGGGCCGGCCCTACCACACCCGTCAGATGGCTCCCGTCTGCAGTGGAGTAACGCCCCGGGCCGGCCCTACCACACTGTCTCCCGTCTGTAGTGGAGTAACGCCCCGGGCCGGCCCTACTACACCCGTCAGATGGCTCCCGCTCCGGGCCGGCCCTACTACACCCGTCAGATGGCTCCCGCTCCGGGCCGGCCCTACTACACCCGTCAGATGGCTCCCGCTCCGGGCCGGCCCTACTACACCCGTCAGATGGCTCCCGCTCCGGGCCGGCCCTACTACACCCGTCAGATGTCTCCCGTCTGTAGTGGAGTAACGCCCCGGGCCGGCCCTACCACACCCGTGAGATGGCTCCCGTCTGTAGTGGAGTAACGCCCCGGGCCGGCCCTACCACACTGTCTCCCGTCTGTAGTGGAGTAACGCCCCGGGCCGGCCCTACCACACCCGTCAGATGGCTCCCGTCTGCAGTGGAGTAACGCCCCGGGCCGGCCCTACCACACTGTCTCCCGTCTGTAGTGGAGTAACGCCCCGGGCCGGCCCTACTACACCCGTCAGATGGCTCCCGTCTGCAGTGGAGTAACGCCCCGGGCCGGCCCTACCACACTGTCTCCCGTCTGTAGTGGAGTAACGCCCCGGGCCGGCCCTACCACACCCGTCAGATGGCTCCCGTCTGCAGTGGAGTAACGCCCCGGGCCGGCCCTACCACACTGTCTCCCGTCTGTAGTGGAGTAACGCCCCGGGCCGGCCCTACCACACCCGTGAGATCTCCCGTCTGTAGTGGAGTAACGCCCCGGGCCGGCCCTACTACACCCGTCAGATGGCTCCCGTCTGTAGTGGAGTAACGCCCCGGGCCGGCCCTACCACACCCGCCAGATGGCTCCCGTCTGTAGTGGGGTAACGCCCCGGGCCGGCCCTACTACACTGTCTCCCGTCTGTAGTGGAGTAACGCCCCGGGCCGGCCCTACCACACCCGTCAGATGGCTCCCGTCTGCAGTGGAGTAACGCCCCGGGCCGGCCCTACCACACCCGTGAGATCTCCCGTCTGTAGTGGAGTAACGCCCCGGGCCGGCCCTACTACACCCGTCAGATGGCTCCCGTCTGTAGTGGAGTAACGCCCCGGGCCGGCCCTACCACACCCGCCAGATGGCTCCCGTCTGTAGTGGGGTAACGCCCCGGGCCGGCCATACTACACCCGTCAGATGGCTCCCGTCTGTAGTGGAGTAACGCCCCGGGCCGGCCCTACTACACCCGTCAGATGGCTCCCGTCTGTAGTGGAGTAACGCCCCGGGCCGGCCCTACAACACCCATCAGATGGCTCCCGTCTGTAGTGGAGTAACGCCCCGGGCCGGCCCTACAACACCCATCAGATGGCTCCCGTCTGTAGTGGAGTAACGCCCCGGGCCGGCCCTACTACACCCATCAGATGGCTCCCGTCTGTAGTGGAGTAACGCCCCGGGCCGGCCCTACTACACCCGTCAGATGGCTCCCGCTCCGGGCCGGCCCTACTACACCCATCAGATGGCTCCCGCTCCGGGCCGGCCCTACTACACCCGTCAGATGGCTCCCGCTCCGGGCCGGCCCTACTACACCCGTCCGATGGTTCCCGTCTGTAGTGGAGTAACGCCCCGGGTCGGCCCTACTACACCCGTCAGATGGCTCCCGTCTGTAGTGGAGTAACGCCCCGGGCCGGCCCTACCACACCCGTCAGATGTCTCCCGTCTGTAGTGGAGTAACGCCCCGGGCCGGCCCTACAACACCCGTCAGATGGCTCCCGTCTGCAGTGGAGTAACGCCCCGGGCCGGCCCTACCACACCCGTCAGATGTCTCCCGTCTGTAGTGGAGTAACGCCCCGGGCCGGCCCTACTACACCCGTCAGATGGCTCCCGTCTGTAGTGGAGTAACGCTCCGGGCCGGCCCTACTACACCCGTCAGATGGCTCCCGTCTGTAGTGGAGTAACGCCCCGGGCCGGCCCTACCACACCCGTCAGATGTCTCCCGTCTGTAGTGGAGTAACGCCCCGGGCCGGCCCTACTACACCCGTGAGATCTCCCGTCTGTAGTGGAGTAACGCCCCGGGCCGGCCCTACCACACCCGTCAAATTTCCCGTCTGCAGTGGAGTAACGCCCCAGTCCGGCCCTACCACACCCGTCAGATGTCTCCCGTCTGTAGTGGAGTAACGCCCCGGGCCGGCCCTACCACACCCATCAGATGGCTCCCGTCTGTAGTGGAGTAACGCCCCGGGCCGGCCCTACCACACCCGTCAGATGGCTCCCGTCTGTAGTGGGGTAACGCCCCGGGCCGGCCATACTACACCCGTCAGATGGCTCCCGTCTGTAGTGGAGTAACGCCCCGGGCCGGCCCTACTACACCCGTCAGATGGCTCCCGTCTGTAGTGGAGTAACGCCCCGGGCCGGCCCTACTACACCCGTCAGATGTCTCCCGTCTGTAGTGGAGTAACGCCCCGGGCCGGCCCTACTACACCCGTCAGATGGCTCCCGTCTGCAGTGGAGTAACGCCCCGGGCCGGCCCTACTACACCCGTCAGATGGCTCCCGTCTGTAGTGGAGTAACGCCCCGGGCCGGCCCTACCACACCCGTGAGATGTTTCCCGTCTGTAGTGGAGTAACACCCCGGGCCGGCCCTACCACACTGTCTCCCGTCTGTAGTGGAGTAACGCCCCGGGCCGGCCCTACTACACCCGTCAGATGGCTCCCGTCTGTAGTGGAGTAACGCTCCGGGCCGGCCCTACTACACCCGTCAGATGGCTCCCGTCTGTAGTGGAGTAACGCCCCGGGCCGGCCCTACCACACCCGTCAGATGGCTCCCGTCTGTAGTGGAGTAACGCCCCGGGCCGGCCCTACTACACCCGTCAGATGGTTCCCGTCTGTAGTGGAGTAACGCCCCGGGCCGGCCCTACTACACCCATCAGATGGCTCCCGCTCCGGACCGGCCCTACCACACCCGTCCGATGGTTCCCGTCTGTAGTGGAGTAACGCCCCGGGCCGGCCCTACTACACCCATCAGATGGCTCCCGCCCCGGGCCGGCCCTACAACACCCGTCAGATGGCTCCCGTCTGTAGTGGAGTAACGCCCCGGGCCGGCCCTACCACACCCGTCAGATGGCTCCCGTCTGTAGTGGAGTAACGCCCCGGGCCGGCCCTACCACACCCGTCAGATGGCTCCCGTCTGTAGTGGAGTAATGCCCCGGGCCGGCCCTACTACACCCGTCAGATGGCTCCCGTCTGTAGTGGAGTAACGCCCCGGGCCGGCCCTACTACACCCGTCAGATGGCTCCCGTCTGTAGTGGAGTAACGCCCCGGGCCGGCCCTACTACACCCATCAGATGGCTCCCGCTCCGGGCCGGCCCTACCACACCCGTCCGATGGTTCCCGTCTGTAGTGGAGTAACGCCCCGGGCCGGCCCTACCACACCCATCAGATGGCTCCCGCTCCGGGCCGGCCCTACCACACCCGTCAGATGGCTCCCGTCTGTAGTGGAGTAACGCCCCGGGCCGGCCCTACCACACTGTCTCCCGTCTGCAGTGGAGTAACGCCCCGGGCCGGCCCTACCACACCCATCAGATGGCTCCCGCTCCGGGCCGGCCCTACCACACCCGTCCGATGGTTCCCGTCTGTAGTGGAGTAACGCCCCGGGCCGGCCCTACTACACCCGTCAGATGGCTCCCGTCTGTAGTGGAGTAACGCCCCGGGCCGGCCCTACCACACCCGTGAGATCTCCCGTCTGCAGTGGAGTAACGCCCCGGGCCGGCCCTACTACACCCGTCAGATGGCTCCCGTCTGTAGTGGAGTAACGCCCCGGGCCGGCCCTACCACACCGTCTCCCGTCTGTAGTGGAGTAATGCCCCGGGCCGGCCCTACTACACCCGTCAAATGGCTCCCGTCTGTAGTGGAGTAACGCCCCGGGCCGGCCCTACCACACCCGTCAGATGGCTCCCGTCTGTGGTGGAGTAACGCCCCAGGACGGCCCTACCACACCCGTCAGATGGCTCCCGTCTGCAGTGGAGTAACGCCCCGGGCCGGCCCTACCACACCCGCCAGATCTCCCGTCTGTAGTGGAGTAACGCCCCGGGCCGGCCCTACCACACTGTCTCCCGTCTGTAGTGGAGTAACGCCCCGGGCCGGCCCTACTACACCCGTCAGATGGCTCCCGTCTGTAGTGGAGTAACGCCCCGGGCCGGCCCTACTACACCCGTGAGATCTCCCGTCTGTAGTGGAGTAACGCCCCGGGCCGGCCCTACTACACCCGTCAGATGGCTCCCGTCTGTAGTGGAGTAACGCCCCGGGCCCGCCCTACCACACCCGTCAGATGGCTCCCGTCTGTAGTGGAGTAACGCCCCAGGCCGGCCCTACCACACCCGTCAGATGGCTCCCGTCTGCAGTGGAGTAACGCCCCGGGCCGGCCCTACCACACCCGCCAGATCTCCCGTCTGTAGTGGAGTAACGCCCCGGGCCGGCCCTACCACACTGTCTCCCGTCTGTAGTGGAGTAACGCCCCGGGCCGGCCCTACTACACCCGTCAGATGGCTCCCGTCTGTAGTGGAGTAACGCCCCGGGCCGGCCCTACCACACCCGCCAGATCTCCCGTCTGTAGTGGAGTAACGCCCCAGGCCGGCCCTACCACACTGTCTCCCGTCTGTAGTGGAGTAACGCCCCGGGCCGACCCTACCACACCCGTCAGATGGCTCCCGTCTGTAGTGGAGTAACGCCCCGGGCCGGCCCTACTACACCCGTCAGATGGCTCCCGTCTGTAGTGGAGTAACGCCCCGGGCCGGCCCTACTACACCCGTCAGATGGCTCCCGTCTGCAGTGGAGTAACGCCCCGGGCCGGTCCTACTACACCCGTCAGATGGCTCCCGTCTGCAGTGGAGTAACACCCCGGGCCGGCCCTACTACACCCGTCAGATGGCTCCCGTCTGTAGTGGAGTAACGCCCCGGGCCGGCCCTACCACACTGTCTCCCGTCTGTAGTGGAGTAACGCCACGGGCCGGCCCTACTACACCCGTCAGATGGCTCCCGTCTGTAGTGGAGTAACGCCCCGGGCCGGCCCTACTACACCAGTCAGATGGCTCCCGTCTGTAGTGGAGTAACGCCCCGGGCCGGCCCTACCACACCCGTCAGATGGCTCCCGTCTGTAGTGGAGTAACGCCCCGGGCCGGCCCTACCACACCCGTCAGATGGCTCCCGTCTGTAGTGGAGTAACGCCCCGGGCCGGCCCTACCACACCCGTCAAATTTCCCGTCTGCAGTGGAGTAACGCCCCGGGCCGGCCCTACTACACCCGTCAGATGTTTCCCGTCTGTAGTGGAGTAACGCCCAGGGCCGGCCCTACTACACCCGTCAGATGGCTCCCGTCTTCAGTGGAGTAACGTCCCGGGCCGGCCCTACAACACCCGTGAGATCTCCCGTCTGTAGTGGAGTAACGCCCCGGGCCGGCCCTACCACACCCGTCAGATGGCTCCCGTCTGTAGTGGAGTAACGCCCCGGGCCGGCCCTACTACACCCGTCAGATCTCCCGTCTGTAGTGGAGTAACGCCCCGGGCCGGCCCTACAACACCCGTGAGATCTCCCGTCTGTAGTGGAGTAACGCCCCGGGCCGGCCCTACTACACCCGCCAGATGGCTCCCGTCTGTAGTGGAGTAACGCCCCGGGCCGGCCCTACAACACCCGTGAGATCTCCCGTCTGTAGTGGAGTAACGCCCCGGGCCGGCCCTACTACACCCGCCAGATGGCTCCCGTCTGTAGTGGAGTAACGCCCCGGGCCGGCCCTACCACACTGTCTCCCGTCTGTAGTGGAGTAACGCTCCGGGCCGGCCCTACAACGCCCGTCAGATGGCTCCCGTCTGTAGTGGAGTAACGCCCCGGGCCGGCCCTACCACACCCGTCAGATGGCTCCCGTCTGCAGTGGAGTAACGCCCCGGGCCGGCCCTACTACACCCGTCAGATGTCTCCCGTCTGTAGTGGAGTAACGCCCCGGGCCGGCCCTACCACACCCGTCAGATGTCTCCCGTCTGTAGTGGAGTAACGCCCCGGGCGGGCCCTACCACACTGTCTCCCGTCTGCAGTGGAGTAACGCCCCGGGCCGGCCCTACCAGAACGTGCACAGAGCGCTGCATGTCAGCGAGTCGCCCCACGCTCTGCGTGCTCTATTTGCGACGCGTGCCGAGTCTTCCCAACGCCAGACTCGAGCTGTTTCGGACGGCGTTGGCTCACTCCATCTGCCTCGCGTCCGGCTGACCGCCACTCAGCGGCAGTTTCCGTACCGAGCTGCCGCCGCATGGAACCGACTGCCAGCGGCTGCCGTCCATGCCCGCTCGCGCCGCGCGTTCCTGTGTGCTTTAAATCGCTGATTGACTGTATCGACTGTATCTGCTGATTGTATCACTTTCACTGTGTTGTATGTGTTGGATCATGGGCCATGCTAGCTATGACTAGGTGCAGAATACCCACTATGTGGACGCTCCTTGAAATACATGAACTTGAACTTGAACTTGAACCACACCCGTGAGATCTCCCGTCTGTAGTGGAGTAACGCTCCGGGCCGGCCCTACCACACCCGTCAGATGGCTCCCGTCTGTAGTGGAGTAACGCCCCGGGCCGGCCCTATCACACCCGTCAGATGGCTCCCGTCTGCAGTGGAGTAACGCCCCGGGCCGGCCCTACTACACCCGTCAGATGGCTCCCGTCTGTAGTGGAGTAACGCCCCGGGCCGGCCCTACTACACCCGTCAGATGGTTCCCGTCTGTAGTGGAGTAACGCCCCGGGCCGGCCCTACTACACCCGTCAGATGTCTCCCGTCTGTAGTGGAGTAACGCCCCGGGCCGGCCCTACCACACCCGTCAGATGGCTCCCGTCTGTAGTGGAGTAACGCCCCGGGCCGGCCCTACTACACCCGTCAGATGGCTCCCGTCTGTAGTGGAGTAACGCCCCGGGCCGGCCCTACCACACCCGTCAAATGGCTCCCGTCTGTAGTAGAGTAACGCCCCGGTCCGGCCCTACCACACCCGTCAGATGGCTCCCGTCTGTAGTGGAGTAACGCCCCGGGCCGGCCCTACCACACTGTCTCCCGTCTGTAGTGGAGTAACGCCCCGGGCCGGCCCTACCACACCCGTGAGATCTCCCGTCTGTAGTGGAGTAACGCCCCGGGCCGGCCCTACCACACCCGTCAGATGGCTCCCGTCTGTAGTGGAGTGACGCCCCGGGCCGGCCCTACCACACCCATCAGATGGCTCCCGTCTGTAGTGGAGTAACGCCCCGGGCCGGCCCTACTACACCCGTCAGATGGCTCCCGTCTGTAGTGGAGTAACGCCCCGGGCCGGCCCTACCACACCCGTGAGATCTCCCGTCTGTAGTGGAGTAACGCCCCGGGCCGGCCCTACTACACCCGTCAGATGGCTCCCGTCTGTAGTGGAGTAACGCCCCGGGCCGGCCCTACCACACCCGTGAGATCTCCCGTCTGTAGTGGAGTAACGCCCCGGGCCGGCCCTACTACACCCGTCAGATGGCTCCCGTCTGTAGTGGAGTAACGCCCCGGGCCGGCCCTACCACACCCGTGAGATCTCCCGTCTGTAGTGGAGTAACGCCCCGGGCCGGCCCTACTACACCCGTCAGATGGCTCCCGTCTGTAGTGGAGTAACGCCCCGGGCCGGCCCTACTACACCCGTCAGATGGCTCCCGTCTGTAGTGGAGTAACGCCCCGGGCCGGCCCTACCACACCCGTGAGATCTCCCGTCTGTAGTGGAGTAACGCCCCGGGCCGGCCCTACTACACCCGTCAGATGGCTCCCGTCTGTAGTGGAGTAACGCCCCGGGCCGGCCCTACCACACTGTCTCCCGTCTGTAGTGGAGTAACGCTCCGGGCCGGCCCTACCACACCCGTCAGATGGCTCCCGTCTGTAGTGGAGTAACGCCCCGGGCCGGCCCTACCACACTGTCTCCCGTCTGTAGTGGAGTAACGTTCCGGGCCGGCCCTACCACACCCGTCAGATTGCTCCCGTCTGTAGTGGAGTAACGCTCCGGGCCGGCCCTACCACACTGTCTCCCGTCTGCAGTGGAGTAACGCCCCGGGCCGGCCCTACTACACCCGCCAGATCTCCCGTCTGTAGTGGAGTAACGCCCCGGGCCGGCCCTACTACACCCGTCAGATGGCTCCCGTCTGTAATGGAGTAACGCCCCGGGCCGGCCCTACTACACCCGTCAGATGGCTCCCGTCTGTAGTGGAGTAACGCCCCGGGCCGGCCCTACTACACCCGTGAGATCTCCCGTCTGTAGTGGAGTAACGCCCCGGGCCGGCCCTACCACACCCGTCAGATGGCTCCTGTCTGCAGTGGAGTAACGCCCCGGGCCGGCCCTACTACACCCGTCAGATGGCTCCCGTCTGTAGTGGAGTAACGCCCCGGGCCGGCCCTACTACACCCGTCAGATGGTTCCCGTCTGTAGTGGAGTAACGCCCCGGGCCGGCCCTACCACACCCGTCAGATGGCTCCCATCTGTAGTGGAGTAACGCCCCGGGCCGGCCCTACTACACCCGTCAGATGGCTCCCGTCTGTAGTGGAGTAACGGCCCGGGCCGGCCCTACCACACCCGTCAGATGGCTCCCGTCTGTAGTGGAGTAACGCCCCGGGCCGGCCCTACCACACCCGTCAGATGGCTCCCGTCTGTAGTGGAGTAACGCCCCGGGCCGGCCCTACCACACCCGTCAGATGGCTCCCGTCTGTAGTGGAGTAACGCCCCGGGCCACACCCATCAGATGGCTCCCGTCTGTAGTGGAGTAACGCCCCGGGCCGGCCCTACCACACCCGTCAGATGGCTCCCGTCTGCAGTGGAGTAACGCCCCGGGCCGGCCCTACCACACCCGTCAGATGGCTCCCGTCTGTAGTGGAGTAACGCCCCGGGCCGGCCCTACCACACCCGTCAGATGGCTCCCGTCTGCAGTGGAGTAACGCCCCGGGCCGGCCCTACCACACCCGTCAGATGGCTCCCGTCTGCAGTGGAGTAACGCCCCGGGCCGGCCCTACCACACCCGTCAGATGGCTCCCGTCTGCAGTGGAGTAACGCCCCGGGCCGGCCCTACCACACCCGTCAGATGGCTCCCGTCTGCAGTGGAGTAACGCCCCGGGCCGGCCCTACCACACCCGTCAGATGGCTCCCGTCTGTAGTGGAGTAACGCCCCGGGCCGGCCCTACCACACCCGTCAGATGGCTCCCGTCTGTAGTGGAGTAACGCCCCGGGCCGGCCCTACCACACCCGTCAGATGGCTCCCGTCTGTAGTGGAGTAACGCCCCGGGCCGGCCCTACTACACCCGTCAGATGGCTCCCGTCTGTAGTGGAGTAACGCCCCGGGCCGGCCCTACCACACCCGTCAGATGGCTCCCGTCTGTAGTGGAGTAACGCCCCGGGCCGGCCCTACCACACCGTCTCCCGTCTGTAGTGGAGTAACGCCCCGGGCCGGCCCTACCACACCCGTGAGATCTCCCGTCTGTAGTGGAGTAACGCCCCGGGCCGGCCCTACCACACCCGTCAGATGGCTCCCGTTCAGTTCAGTTCAGATAAATTTATTGCAAATAAACCAAATAAACATACAATACACAACAAAATGGATCGGCGCAAAAGCTTACGCTTAAATCATAGCACCTTTCCAGAATAACATAAGACATACATAAAGCGAAGATAAATCGTGTAACACAAGCAAACTAAAAGAAACCAAGGTCCCTTTGTCGAACGCGCCGACCCCGCCACCCGCCCGCCGAGTGTCGCGCGTATTCATCAAAGTTCACCGGCGCCAGGCAGCTGCAGTCGGATCAGTGTAATGTTGTGAAGCTAATTACGTATGTTATGAAGGTGAACGAAAGCGTCGAGTTTGCATGATGAATGATTGAAAGTGAAAAGCGACATATGATTCTTGGTGTTTGGTTAGGCCCTTTCCATTCAGAAGAATGTTACATTTCTTAGAGGTCGAAAAGTTATCAAAAAGAGGAATTTCTACTTTAATATTGGTGATAAGATTATTTCTTTGGACATTGTAAAGGGGACACGTGAAAATGAAATGAGCGGCATCTTCGCGTCTATGTCCACATCTGCATGATGGGCTCGTGATATCCGGATATTGTATTTGAAAGAGATGTACGTTAAGTGTTGTTAATCCGATTCGAAGTCTAGTGTGAAGTGTGTTTCCTGTTTTAGTACCGTACATGTGTGTTAGTGGTGGTTTTGGTGTTCCAAGTCGCTGCCAGACTAGACGAGCAAAGTGAGAACGGGATTGAGTGTCACGTAGGGTTATGGGCAATAGGTTCCAGTTTCGAATGGTTGCGGGAAAAAAAGAGCGATAGAATGATGTGAGACGCGCTGGTATGGTAGAAAGAAGGCTGCTGTTACGTAGTCGAAGACCAGTTGCGTTTATTCTTGTGTCTGTCAGTATGTTGGTCAGGTATGTAGGTAGATGAGGATTATCATAATAAAGTCTATGGAAGAAGATGAGTTTATGTATAAGTCGCCTTGTAGTCAGTCGTTCCCACCCCAAATCGTTCAGTAGTGATGTCGTTGGTGTTCGAAACATTGCTCCGGTCACGAGTCTGGCACATCGGTTTTGTAGAGATTCTAGTCGTTGGGCGTCAGTCAGTGTTATATTTCCGTCGTAAATAATGTCACAGTAGTCAAAGTGTGGTCTTATGTAAGTCTTATAGATGTTGTCAAGTACTGATCGTGGGAGAAATCTAGCCACAGGATAAATAGGCCCTAGTGTTTTATTTATCGTACGTATGATTGTATTAATGTGTTGTTTCAAGTGTAGGTCAGTTGACAGCGTAAGTCCAAGATGTTTGTGGCTCGTCTCTGCAGGTATGTCTTGTCCATCAAATGTTAGTCTCATGTCTGGAATGTCATGTCTATTCGTGAATGTAAGTCGTACTGTCTTAAGGGTATTAAAGCTTATCGCCCAGTCATGTCCGTATTGCTGAATGATATCCAGGTCAGTCTGTATGGATAGTTGTCCTTCGGAGTCCTGAGAGTGAGATGCGTAAAGAGAGGTGTCGTCTGCGTAAAAAAGAGCGTCATTGTGAGTCTGTCCGGAGAGGTCATTTAGGTACATAATTGCTAGCAGAGGTCCGAGCACTGAGCCTTGGGGGCAGCCAGAAAGGATTTCCTCGGGTGGTGAAATTGAATTTCCGACTCGTACCGTTTGTGATCGACCGATTAAATATGTTTCAAGCCATTCCAGAAGGGGTCCAATGATTTTGAATTGTATTTTACATTTAGCTTTTAGACCATCATGCCAAATTTTATCAAAATATTTAGAGATGTCCAGGAATACGGCGGTGAATTGATTGCCTGCGTTTAATGCCGAATACATTTCATGAGTTAGATATAATAATTGAATATACGTGCTGTGGTCTGGACGATACCCACTTTGCTTTTCAGTCAACAGATTATTGTTATTAAGGTGTTCGTATATTTTGTTAAAGACAAGTTTCTCGATAATTTTTGAAATGTTAGAAAGAAGACTAATCGGTCGATAATTTGTTGGGTCGGAACTGGAGCCCTTTTGTTTGAAAATTGGAGTGACAGATGCTTTTTTCCAAGATGTGGGGAATTTTCCCGATTGAAGGGATTTGTTAAATAGTTTGGATAAAGGAAGGGCAATTAGGAGCGCACACATCTTGAGGAACTTATTAGGTATTTTGCCGGGATCTGATGATTTATTAATGTCAAGGCTGTTAAGTATGCCGAGAACCTCAGGCTCAGTTACTCGGACCTCCGCCAGGAATGGTACCGCAGTTTCAGGAGGGATGATCGTCGGTATCTGTTTGTCTTCTGTGTCAAGTCGTGTTTGGTCAGCGAAATGCTTGTTTAGAATTGTTGCTTTGTCTAGGTCGTCTGTGATGGGTGCACCGTCTTGTCGAATGAGTGGTGGGATTTTACTGTCACGTTTCCTGCCGATAATGTCTTGTAGCATTTTATGATATGTCCGAGGGTCTCTTTTTCTTTCTAGCAGTTGCGTTACTTTTGTTCTAATATGTTCGTCTTTTAGTCGTTGGTTGGTGTCAGTCGCTACGTTACGTTGTCTCCTTCAGCGATCCCAGTCATAGTCGGTGTTGCGTCTTTTGGCTATGCGAAATAGTCTGTCGCGTTTTCGTATTTCTCGTTTTAAGTCATTTGAAAACCAAGGTTTGTCTTTGGTCTTGATGACAATGAATTTTTGAGGAATGCATTCTTTAGCAGCTGTCATCAAAGCGTCAGTCATGTTCTCAGTTGCCGTGTCAACGTCGCAGTCAAGTAATCTGTCCCAGTCTGTATCTGTCAATAGTCTTGTTAGTTTGTCGATGTCGGTGCGAGTGAAGTCCCAAATCTGTCGTTTTTGTGTAGGCGAAGGGGGATTGTTAATTTTAAGAGAAACGAAAATAGGCAAGTGATCAATATTAGAAAATGGAGAAAGGACTCCACTGTTGATAACCAGCGAGTCGTTAGATACTGCTAGAAGATCGCGTAGATTGGCAGTGTTTGTGCTTGTTGAGTATCTTGTTGGTTCCGTGATCAATTGTTTAAGATTTAACGCTTCAAATTCGTCATAAATGGCAATATCAAGTGGTGTTATTGGACTGTGTGAAGTAAACGAAGAATTGAGATACGAGTTACCTGCATTAAAGTCTCCGAGTATTAGAATGTTATCAGGGGCGTGGGCCATCGCTAATGCCATACCTTCATTTAGTTTGTCTAAGAAATCAGAATACTGAGAGGCTAGGAGATTAGGAGGTAAGTACGTTACACATATAATTAGAGTAGTTGATTCTATTTTAACTAAGCACCAAATCCATTCGATACCATGCATATCAATATTCGACAGTCTTTTGACAGCTAAATTGTTGCGAACATATACGGCAACTCCCCCTCCATGTCGGTCTCTATGTCGGGTCAGTGGGTCATGGAAGTTGTCGAGAGTGAAAAGTGAACGGTGAACGTCGTTGTCGAGTTTGGTCTCCGAGAGGCAAAGAATGTCAATATTGTTGAGAGAGGCGAAGTGTGAGAGCTCGTCCAGTCGGCAGCGAGATGTAATGGAGTTAATGTTTACGTGCGATATGGTGATGAGCTGGTCTCCATGCAGACTGGATGGTGTAGTGTCATGCGCTGAAGATGTAGCTGATCCGACTGGAGCCGCCCGGCGCCTGGGATCCGAGAAAAGTGGGATTACACTCATTAGGGCGGCGGCAGCGCAGCAGTGGGTGCGTATTACAACAATAAGGAGGGAAAGTAACATATAATTTAGCACAAGGCAAATTAAACAAAACTGGTTTGTAGTGTGTACCCGTCTGTAGTGGAGTAACGCCCCGGGCCGGCCCTACCACACCCATCAGATGGCTCCCGTCTGTAGTGGAGTAACGCCCCGGGCCGGCCCTACTACACCCGTCAGATGGCTCCCGTCTGTAGTGGAGTAACGCCCCGGGCCGGCCCTACCACACCCGTGAGATCTCCCGTCTGTAGTGGAGTAACGCCCCGGGCCGGCCCTACTACACCCGTCAGATGGCTCCTGTCTGTAGTGGAGTAATGCCCCGGGCCGGCCCTACCACACCCGTCAGATGGCTCCCGTCTGTAGTGGAGTAACGCCCCGGGCCGGCCCTACTACACCCGTCAGATGGCTCCCGTCTGTAGTGGAGTAACGCCCCGGGCCGGCCCTACCACACTGTCTCCCGTCTGTAGTGGAGTAACGCTCCGGGCCGGCCCTACCACACCCGTCAGATGGCTCCCGTCTGTAGTGGAGTAACGCTCCGGGCCGGCCCTACCACACTGTCTCCCGTATGCAGTGGAGTAACGCCCCGGGCCGGCCCTACTACACCCGCCAGATCTCCCTACTGTAGTGGAGTAACGCCCCGGGCCGGCCCTACTACACCCGTCAGATGGCTCCCGTCTGTAGTGGAGTAACGCCCCGGGCCGGCCCTACTACACCCGTCAGATGGCTCCCGTCTGTAGTGGAGTAACGCCCCGGGCCGGCCCTACTACACCCGTGAGATCTCCCGTCTGTAGTGGAGTAACGCCCCGGGCCGGCCCTACTACACCCGTGAGATCTCCCGTCTGTAGTGGAGTAACGCCCCGGGCCGGCCCTACCACACCCGTCAGATGGCTCCCGTCTGTAGTGGAGTAACGCCCCGGGCCGGCCCTACTACACCCGTGAGATCTCCCGTCTGTAGTGGAGTAACGCCCCGGGCCGGCCCTACCACACCCGTCAGATGGCTCCTGTCTGTAGTGGAGTAACGCCCCGGGCCGGCCCTACTACACCCGTCAGATGGCTCCCGTCTGTAGTGGAGTAACGCCCCGGGCCGGCCCTACTACACCCGTCAGATGGTTCCCGTCTGTAGTGGAGTAATGCCCTGGGCCGGCCCTACTACACCCGTCAGATGGCTCCCGTCTGTAGTGGAGTAACGCCCCGGGCCGGCCCTACTACACCCGTCAGATGGCTCCCGTCTGTAGTGGAGTAACGCCCCGGGCCGGCCCTACTACACCCGTCAGATGGCTCCCGTCTGTAGTGGAGTAACGCCCCGGGCCGGCCCTACTACACCCGTCAGATGGCTCCCGTCTGTAGTGGAGTAACGCCCCGGGCCGGCCCTACTACACCCGTCAGATGGCTCCCGTCTGTAGTGGAGTAACGCCCCGGGCCGGCCCTACTACACCCGTCAGATGGCTCCCGTCTGTAGTGGAGTAACGCCCCGGGCCGGCCCTACCACACTGTCTCCCGTCTGCAGTGGAGTAACGCCCCGGGCCGGCCCTACCACACCCGTCAGATGGCTCCCGTCTGTAGTGGAGTAACGCCCCGGGCCGGCCCTACTACACCCGTCAGATGGCTCCCGTCTGTAGTGGAGTAACGCCCCGGGCCGGCCCTACTACACCCGTCAGATGGCTCCCGTCTGTAGTGGAGTAACGCCCCGGGCCGGCCCTACTACACCCGTCAGATGGCTCCCGTCTGTAGTGGAGTAATGCCCCGGGCCGGCCCTACTACACCCGTCAGATGGCTCCCGTCTGTAGTGGAGTAACGCCCCGGGCCGGCCCTACTACACCCGTCAGATGGCTCCCGTCTGTAGTGGAGTAACGCCCCGGGCCGGCCCTACTACACCCGTCAGATGTCTCCCGTCTGTAGTGGAGTAACGCCCCGGGCCGGCCCTACCACACTGTCTCCCGTCTGTAGTGGAGTAACGCCCCGGGCCGGCCCTACCACACTGTCTCCCGTCTGCAGTGGAGTAACGCCCCGGGCCGGCCCTACGACACCCGTCAGATGGCTCCCGTCAGTAGTGGAGTAACGCCCCGGGCCGGCCCTACTACACCCGTCAGATGGCTCCCGTCTGTAGTGGAGTAACGCCCCGGGCCGGCCCTACTACACCCGTCAGATGGCTCCCGTCTGTAGTGGAGTAACGCCCCGGGCCGGCCCTACTACACCCGTCAGATGGCTCCCGTCTGTAGTGGAGTAATGCCCCGGGCCGGCCCTACTACACCCGTCAGATGGCTCCCGTCTGTAGTGGAGTAACGCCCCGGGCCGGCCCTACTACACCCGTCAGATGTCTCCCGTCTGTAGTGGAGTAACGCCCCGGGCCGGCCCTACCACACTGTCTCCCGTCTGCAGTGGAGTAACGCCCCGGGCCGGCCCTACGACACCCGTCAGATGGCTCCCGTCAGTAGTGGAGTAACGCCCCGGGCCGGCCCTACTACACCCGTCAGATGGCTCCCGTCTGTAGTGGAGTAACGCCCCGGGCCGGCCCTACTACACCCGTCAGATGGCTCCCGTCTGTAGTGGAGTAACGCCCCGGGCCGGCCCTACTACACCCGTCAGATGGCTCCCGTCTGTAGTGGAGTAATGCCCCGGGCCGGCCCTACTACACCCGTCAGATGGCTCCCGTCTGTAGTGGAGTAACGCCCCGGGCCGGCCCTACTACACCCGTCAGATGGCTCCCGTCTGTAGTGGAGTAACGCCCCGGGCCGGCCCTACTACACCCGTCAGATGTCTCCCGTCTGTAGTGGAGTAACGCCCCGGGCCGGCCCTACCACACTGTCTCCCGTCTGCAGTGGAGTAACGCCCCGGGCCGGCCCTACGACACCCGTCAGATGGCTCCCGTCAGTAGTGGAGTAACGCCCCGGGCCGGCCCTACTACACCCGTCAGATGGCTCCCGTCTGTAGTGGAGTAACGCCCCGGGCCGGCCCTACTACACCCGTCAGATGGCTCCCGTCTGTAGTGGAGTAACGCCCCGGGCCAGCCCTACTACACCCGTCAGATGGCTCCCGTCTGTAGTGGAGTAACGCCCCGGGCCGGCCCTACCACACCCGTGAGATCTCCCGTCTGTAGTGGAGTAACGCCCCGGGCCGGCCCTACCACACCCGTCAGATGTCTCCCGTCTGTAGTGGAGTAACGCCCCGGGCCGGCCCTACTACACCCGCCAGATGGCTCCCGTCTGTAGTGGAGTAACGCCCCGGGACGGCCCTACCACACTGTCTCCCGTCTGTAGTGGAGTAACGCTCCGGGCCGGCCCTACTACACCCGTCAGATGGCTCCCGTCTGTAGTGGAGTAACGCCCCGGGCCGGCCCTACTACACCCGTCAGATGGCTCCCGTCTGTAGTGGAGTAACGCCCCGGGCCGGCCCTACTACACCCGTCAGATGTTTCCCGTCTGTAGTGGAGTAACGCCCAGGGCCGGCCCTACTACACCCGTCAGATGGCTCCCGTCTGCAGTGGAGTAACGCCCCGGGCCGGCCCTACAACACCCGTGAGATCTCCCGTCTGTAGTGGAGTAACGCCCCGGGCCGGCCCTACCACACCCGTCAGATGGCTCCCGTCTGCAGTGGAGTAACGCCCCGGGCCGGCCCTACTACACCCGTCAGATGGCTCCCGTCTGTAGTGGAGTAACGCCCCGGGCCGGCCCTACTACACCCGCCAGATGGCTCCCGTCTGTAGTGGAGTAACGCCCCGGGCCGGCCCTACCACACTGTCTCCCGTCTGTAGTGGAGTAACGCTCCGGGCCGGCCCTACAACGCCTGTCAGATGGCTCCCGTCTGTAGTGGAGTAACGCCCCGGGCCGGCCCTACCACACCCGTCAGATGGCTCCCGTCTGCAGTGGAGTAACGCCCCGGGCCGGCCCTACTACACCCGTCAGATGTCTCCCGTCTGTAGTGGAGTAACGCCCCGGGCCGGCCCTACCACACCCGTCAGATGTCTCCCGTCTGTAGTGGAGTAACGCCCCGGGCGGGCCCTACCACACTGTCTCCCGTCTGCAGTAGAGTAACGCCCCGGGCCGGCCCTACCACACCCGTGAGATCTCCCGTCTGTAGTGGAGTAACGCTCCGGGCCGGCCCTACCACACCCGTCAGATGGCTCCCGTCTGTAGTGGAGTAACGCCCCGGGCCGGCCCTATCACACCCGTCAGATGGCTCCCGTCTGCAGTGGAGTAACGCCCCGGGCCGGCCCTACTACACCCGTCAGATGGCTCCCGTCTGTAGTGGAGTAACGCCCCGGGCCGGCCCTACTACACCCGTCAGATGGTTCCCGTCTGTAGTGGAGTAACGCCCCGGGCCGGCCCTACTACACCCGTCAGATGTCTCCCGTCTGTAGTGGAGTAACGCCCCGGGCCGGCCCTACCACACCCGTCAGATGGCTCCCGTCTGTAGTGGAGTAACGCCCCGGGCCGGCCCTACTACACCCATCAGATGGCTCCCGTCTGTAGTGGAGTAACGCCCCGGGCCGGCCCTACCACACCCGTCAAATGGCTCCCGTCTGTAGTGGAGTAACGCCCCGGTCCGGCCCTACCACACCCGTCAGATGGCTCCCGTCTGTAGTGGAGTAACGCCCCGGGCCGGCCCTACCACACTGTCTCCCGTCTGTAGTGGAGTAACGCCCCGGGCCGGCCCTACCACACCCGTGAGATCTCCCGTCTGTAGTGGAGTAACGCCCCGGGCCGGCCATACCACACCCGTCAGATGGCTCCCGTCTGTAGTGGAGTAACGCCCCGGGCCGGCCCTACCACACCCGTGAGATCTCCCGTCTGTAGTGGAGTAACGCCCCGGGCCGGCCATACCACACCCGTCAGATGGCTCCCGTCTGTAGTGGAGTAACGCCCCGGGCCGGCCATACCACACCCGTGAGATCTCCCGTCTGTAGTGGAGTAACGCCCCGGGCCGGCCATACCACACCCGTCAGATGGCTCCCGTCTGTAGTGGAGTAACGCCCCGGGCCGGCCCTACCACACCCGTGAGATCTCCCGTCTGTAGTGGAGTAACGCCCCGGGCCGGCCCTACCACACCCGTGAGATCTCCCGTCTGTAGTGGAGTAACGCCCCGGGCCGGCCATACCACACCCGTCAGATGGCTCCCGTCTGCAGTGGAGTAACGCCCCGGGCCGGCCATACCACACCCGTCAGATGGCTCCCGTCTGTAGTGGAGTAACGCCCCGGGCCGGCCCTACTACACCCGTCAGATGGCTCCCGTCTGCAGTGGAGTAACGCCCCGGGCCGGCCCTACCACACTGTCTCCCGTCTGTAGTGGAGTAACGCCCCGGGCCGGCCCTACCACACCCATCAGATGGCTCCCGTCTGTAGTGGAGTAACGCCCCGGGCCGGCCCTACTACACCCGTCAGATGGCTCCCGTCTGTAGTGGAGTAACGCCCCGGGCCGGCCCTACCACACCCGTGAGATCTCCCGTCTGTAGTGGAGTAACGCCCCGGGCCGGCCCTACTACACCCGTCAGATGGCTCCCGTCTGTAGTGGATTAACGCCCCGGGCCGGCCCTACCACACTGTCTCCCGTCTGTAGTGGAGTAACGCTCCGGGCCGGCCCTACCACACCCGTCAGATGGCTCCCGTCTGTAGTGGAGTAACGCCCCGGGCCGGCCCTACCACACTGTCTCCCGTCTGTAGTGGAGTAACGCTCCGGGCCGGCCCTACCACACCCGTCAGATGGCTCCCGTCTCAAGTGGAGTAACGCTCCGGGCCGGCCCTACCACACTGTCTCCCGTCTGCAGTGGAGTAACGCCCCGGGCCGGCCCTACTACACCCGCCAGATCTCCCGTCTGTAGTGGAGTAACGCCCCGGGCCGGCCCTACTACACCCGTCAGATGGCTCCCGTCTGTAATGGAGTAACGCCCCGGGCCGGCCCTACTACACCCGTCAGATGGCTCCCGTCTGTAGTGGAGTAACGCCCCGGGCCGGCCCTACTACACCCGTCAGATGGTTCCCGTCTGTAGTGGAGTAACGCCCCGGGCCGGCCCTACTACACCCGTCAGATGTCTCCCGTCTGTAGTGGAGTAACGCCCCGGGCCAGCCCTACTACACCCGTCCGATGGCTCCCGTCTGCAGTGGAGTAACGCCCCGGGCCGGCCCTACCACACCCGTCAGATGGCTCCCATCTGTAGTGGAGTAACGCCCCGGGCCGGCCCTACTACACCCGTCAGATGGCTCCCGTCTGTAGTGGAGTAACGCCCCGGGCCGGCCCTACCACACCCGTCAGATGGCTCCCGTCTGTAGTGGAGTAACGCCCCGGGCCGGCCCTACCACACCCGTCAGATGGCTCCCGTCTGTAGTGGAGTAACGCCCCGGGCCGGCCCTACCACACCCGTCAGATGGCTCCCGTCTGTAGTGGAGTAACGCCCCGGGCCGGCCCTACCACACCCATCAGATGGCTCCCGTCTGTAGTGGAGTAACGCCCCGGGCCGGCCCTACCACACCCGTCAGATGGCTCCCGTCTGTAGTGGAGTAACGCCCCGGGCCGGCCCTACCACACCCGTCAGATGGCTCCCGTCTGCAGTGGAGTAACGCCCCGGGCCGGCCCTACCACACCCGTCAGATGGCTCCCGTCTGCAGTGGAGTAACGCCCCGGGCCGGCCCTACCACACCCGTCAGATGGCCCCCGTCTGCAGTGGAGTAACGCCCCGGGCCGGCCCTACCACACCCGTCAGATGGCTCCCGTCTGCAGTGGAGTAACGCCCCGGGCCGGCCCTACCACACCCGTCAGATGGCTCCCGTCTGTAGTGGAGTAATGCCCTGGGCCGGCCCTACTACACCCGTCAGATGTCTCCCGTCTGTAGTGGAGTAACGCCCCGGGCCGGCCCTACTACACCCGTCAGATGGCTCCCGTCTGTAGTGGAGTAACGCCCCGGGCCGGCCCTACTACACCCGTCAGATGGCTCCCGTCTGTAGTGGAGTAACGCCCCGGGCCGGCCCTACCACACCCGTCAGATGGCTCCCGTCTGCAGTGGAGTAACGCCCCGGGCCGGCCCTACCACACCCGTCAGATGGCTCCCGTCTGTAGTGGAGTAACGCCCCGGGCCGGCCCTACCACACCCGTCAGATGGCTCCCGTCTGTAGTGGAGTAACGCCCCGGGCCGGCCCTACCACACCCGTGAGATCTCCCGTCTGTAGTGGAGTAACGCCCCGGGCCGGCCCTACTACACCCGTCAGATGGCTCCCGTCTGTAGTGGAGTAACGCCCCGGGCCGGCCCTACTACACCGTCTCCCGTCTGTAGTGGAGTAACGCCCCGGGCCGGCCCTACTACACCCGTCAGATGTCTCCCGTCTGTAGTGGAGTAACGCCCCGGGCCGGCCCTACCACACCCGTGAGATCTCCCGTCTGTAGTGGAGTAACGCCCCGGGCCGGCCCTACTACACCCGTCAGATGTCTCCCGTCTGTAGTGGAGTAACGCCCCGGGCCGGCCCTACCACACCGTCTCCCGTCTGTAGTGGAGTAACGCCCCGGGCCGGCCCTACCACACCCGTGAGATCTCCCGTCTGTAGTGGAGTAACGCCCCGGGCCGGCCCTACCACACCCGTCAGATGGCTCCCGTCTGTAGTGGAGTAACGCCCCGGGCCGGCCCTACCACACCCATCAGATGGCTCCCGTCTGTAGTGGAGTAACGCCCCGGGCCGGCCCTACTACACCCGTCAGATGGCTCCCGTCTGTAGTGGAGTAACGCCCCGGGCCGGCCCTACCACACCCGTGAGATCTCCCGTCTGTAGTGGAGTAACGCCCCGGGCCGGCCCTACTACACCCGTCAGATGGCTCCTGTCTGTAGTGGAGTAACGCCCCGGGCCGGCCCTACCACACTGTCTCCCGTCTGTAGTGGAGTAACGCTCCGGGCCGGCCCTACCACACCCGTCAGATGGCTCCCGTCTGTAGTGGAGTAACGCCCCGGGCCGGCCCTACCACACTGTCTCCCGTCTGTAGTGGAGTAACGCTCCGGGCCGGCCCTACCACACCCGTCAGATGGCTCCCGTCTGTAGTGGAGTAACGCTCCGGGCCGGCCCTACCACACTGTCTCCCGTATGCAGTGGAGTAACGCCCCGGGCCGGCCCTACTACACCCGCCAGATCTCCCTACTGTAGTGGAGTAACGCCCCGGGCCGGCCCTACTACACCCGTCAGATGGCTCCCGTCTGTAGTGGAGTAACGCCCCGGGCCGGCCCTACTACACCCGTCAGATGTCTCCCGTCTGTAGTGGAGTAACGCCCCGGGCCGGCCCTACCACACTGTCTCCCGTCTGTAGTGGAGTAACGCCACGGGCCGGCCCTACTACACCCGTCAGATGGCTCCCGTCTGTAGTGGAGTAACGCCCCGGGCCGGCCCTACCACACTGTCTCCCGTCTGTAATGGAGTAACGCCACGGGCCGGCCCTACTACACCCGTCAGATGGCTCCCGTCTGTAATGGAGTAACGCCCCGGGCCGGCCCTACTACACCCGTCAGATGTCTCCCGTCTGTAGTGGAGTAACGCCCCGGGCCGGCCCTACCACACTGTCTCCCGTCTGTAATGGAGTAACGCCACGGGCCGGCCCTACTACACCCGTCAGATGGCTCCCGTCTGTAATGGAGTAACGCCCCGGGCCGGCCCTACTACACCCGTCAGATGGCTCCCGTCTGTAGTGGAGTAACGCCCCGGGCCGGCCCTACTACACCCGTGAGATCTCCCGTCTGTAGTGGAGTAACGCCCCGGGCCGGCCCTACTACACCCGTGAGATCTCCCGTCTGTAGTGGAGTAACGCCCCGGGCCGGCCCTACCACACCCGTCAGATGGCTCCCGTCTGTAGTGGAGTAACGCCCCGGGCCGGCCCTACTACACCCGTGAGATCTCCCGTCTGTAGTGGAGTAACGCCCCGGGCCGGCCCTACCACACCCGTCAGATGGCTCCTGTCTGTAGTGGAGTAACGCCCCGGTCCGGCCCTACTACACCCGTCAGATGGCTCCCGTCTGTAGTGGAGTAACGCCCCGGGCCGGCCCTACTACACCCGTCAGATGGTTCCCGTCTGTAGTGGAGTAATGCCCTGGGCCGGCCCTACTACACCCGTCAGATGGCTCCCGTCTGTAGTGGAGTAACGCCCCGGGCCGGCCCTACTACACCCGTCAGATGGCTCCCGTCTGTAGTGGAGTAACGCCCCGGGCCGGCCCTACTACACCCGTCAGATGGCTCCCGTCTGTAGTGGAGTAACGCCCCGGGCCGGCCCTACTACACCCGTCAGATGGCTCCCGTCTGTAGTGGAGTAACGCCCCGGGCCGGCCCTACCACACTGTCTCCCGTCTGCAGTGGAGTAACGCCCCGGGCCGGCCCTACCACACCCGTCAGATGGCTCCCGTCTGTAGTGGAGTAACGCCCCGGGCCGGCCCTACTACACCCGTCAGATGGCTCCCGTCTGTAGTGGAGTAACGCCCCGGGCCGGCCCTACTACACCCGTCAGATGGCTCCCGTCTGTAGTGGAGTAACGCCCCGGGCCGGCCCTACTACACCCGTCAGATGGCTCCCGTCTGTAGTGGAGTAATGCCCCGGGCCGGCCCTACTACACCCGTCAGATGGCTCCCGTCTGTAGTGGAGTAACGCCCCGGGCCGGCCCTACTACACCCGTCAGATGGCTCCCGTCTGTAGTGGAGTAACGCCCCGGGCCGGCCCTACTACACCCGTCAGATGTCTCCCGTCTGTAGTGGAGTAACGCCCCGGGCCGGCCCTACCACACTGTCTCCTGTCTGCAGTGGAGTAACGCCCCGGGCCGGCCCTACTACACCCGCCAGATCTCCCGTCTGTAGTGGAGTAACGCCCCGGGCCGGCCCTACCACACTGTCTCCCGTCTGCAGTGGAGTAACGCCCCGGGCCGGCCCTACGACACCCGTCAGATGGCTCCCGTCAGTAGTGGAGTAACGCCCCGGGCCGGCCCTACTACACCCGTCAGATGGCTCCCGTCTGTAGTGGAGTAACGCCCCGGGCCGGCCCTACTACACCCGTCAGATGGCTCCCGTCTGTAGTGGAGTAACGCCCCGGGCCAGCCCTACTACACCCGTCAGATGGCTCCCGTCTGTAGTGGAGTAACGCCCCGGGCCGGCCCTACCACACCCGTGAGATCTCCCGTCTGTAGTGGAGTAACGCCCCGGGCCGGCCCTACCACACCCGTCAGATGTCTCCCGTCTGTAGTGGAGTAACGCCCCGGGCCGGCCCTACTACACCCGCCAGATGGCTCCCGTCTGTAGTGGAGTAACGCCCCGGGACGGCCCTACCACACTGTCTCCCGTCTGTAGTGGAGTAACGCTCCGGGCCGGCCCTACTACACCCGTCAGATGGCTCCCGTCTGTAGTGGAGTAACGCCCCGGGCCGGCCCTACTACACCCGTCAGATGGCTCCCGTCTGTAGTGGAGTAACGCCCCGGGCCGGCCCTACTACACCCGTCAGATGTTTCCCGTCTGTAGTGGAGTAACGCCCAGGGCCGGCCCTACTGCACCCGTCAGATGGCTCCCGTCTGCAGTGGAGTAACGCCCCGGGCCGGCCCTACAACACCCGTGAGATCTCCCGTCTGTAGTGGAGTAACGCCCCGGGCCGGCCCTACCACACCCGTCAGATGGCTCCCGTCTGCAGTGGAGTAACGCCCCGGGCCGGCCCTACTACACCCGTCAGATGGCTCCCGTCTGTAGTGGAGTAACGCCCCGGGCCGGCCCTACTACACCCGCCAGATGGCTCCCGTCTGTAGTGGAGTAACGCCCCGGGCCGGCCCTACCACACTGTCTCCCGTCTGTAGTGGAGTAACGCTCCGGGCCGGCCCTACAACGCCCGTCAGATGGCTCCCGTCTGTAGTGGAGTAACGCCCCGGGCCGGCCCTACCACACCCGTCAGATGGCTCCCGTCTGCAGTGGAGTAACGCCCCGGGCCGGCCCTACTACACCCGTCAGATGTCTCCCGTCTGTAGTGGAGTAACGCCCCGGGCCGGCCCTACCACACCCGTCAGATGTCTCCCGTCTGTAGTGGAGTAACGCCCCGGGCGGGCCCTACCACACTGTCTCCCGTCTGCAGTGGAGTAACGCCCCGGGCCGGCCCTACCACACCCGTGAGATCTCCCGTCTGTAGTGGAGTAACGCTCCGGGCCGGCCCTACCACACCCGTCAGATGGCTCCCGTCTGTAGTGGAGTAACGCCCCGGGCCGGCCCTATCACACCCGTCAGATGGCTCCCGTCTGCAGTGGAGTAACGCCCCGGGCCGGCCCTACTACACCCGTCAGATGGCTCCCGTCTGTAGTGGAGTAACGCCCCGGGCCGGCCCTACTACACCCGTCAGATGGCTCCCGTCTGTAGTGGAGTAACGCCCCGGGCCGGCCCTACCACACCCGTCAGATGGCTCCCGTCTGTAGTGGAGTAACGCCCCGGGCCGGCCCTACCACACCCGTCAGATGGCTCCCGTCTGTAGTGGAGTAACGCCCCGGGCCGGCCCTACCACACTGTCTCCCGTCTGTAGTGGAGTAATGCCCCGGGCCGGCCCTACCACACCCGTCAGATGGCTCCCGTCTGTAGTGGAGTAACGCCCCGGGCCGGCCCTACCACACTGTCTCCCGTCTGTAGTGGAGTAATGCCCCGGGCCGGCCCTACCACACCCGTCAGATGGCTCCCGTCTGTAGTGGAGTAACGCCCCGGGCCGGCCCTACCACACCCGTCAGATGGCTCCCGTCTGTAGTGGAGTAACGCCCCGGGCCGGCCCTACCACACCCGTCAGATGGCTCCCGTCTGTAGTGGAGTAACGCCCCGGGCCGGCCCTACCACACTGTCTCCCGTCTGTAGTGGAGTAACGCCCCGGGCCGGCCCTACCACACCCGTGAGATCTCCCGTCTGTAGTGGAGTAACGCCCCGGGCCGGCCCTACCACACCCGTCAGATGGCTCCCGTCTGTAGTGGAGTAACGCCCCGGGCCGGCCCTACCACACCCATCAGATGGCTCCCGTCTGTAGTGGAGTAACGCCCCGGGCCGGCCCTACTACACCCGTCAGATGGCTCCCGTCTGTAGTGGAGTAACGCCCCGGGCCGGCCCTACCACACCCGTGAGATCTCCCGTCTGTAGTGGAGTAACTCCCCGGGCCGGCCCTACTACACCCGTCAGATGGCTCCCGTCTGTAGTGGAGTAACGCCCCGGGCCGGCCCTACCACACTGTCTCCCGTCTGTAGTGGAGTAACGCTCCGGGCCGGCCCTACCACACCCGTCAGATGGCTCCCGTCTGTAGTGGAGTAACGCTCCGGGCCGGCCCTACCACACTGTCTCCCGTCTGCAGTGGAGTAACGCCCCGGGCCGGCCCTACTACACCCGCCAGATCTCCCGTCTGTAGTGGAGTAACGCCCCGGGCCGGCCCTACTACACCCGTCAGATGGCTCCCGTCTGTAATGGAGTAACGCCCCGGGCCGGCCCTACTACACCCGTGAGATCTCCCGTCTGTAGTGGAGTAACGCCCCGGGCCGGCCCTACCACACCCGTCAGATGGCTCCTGTCTGCAGTGGAGTAACGCCCCGGGCCGGCCCTACTACACCCGTCAGATGGCTCCCGTCTGTAGTGGAGTAACGCCCCGGGCCGGCCCTACTACACCCGTCAGATGGTTCCCGTCTGTAGTGGAGTAACGCCCCGGGCCGGCCCTACCACACCCGTCAGATGGCTCCCGTCTGTAGTGGAGTAACGCCCCGGGCCGGCCCTACCACACCCGTGAGATCTCCCGTCTGTAGTGGAGTAACGCTCCGGGCCGGCCCTACTACACCCGTCAGATGGTTCCCGTCTGTAGTGGAGTAACGCCCCGGGCCGGCCCTACCACACCCGTCAGATGGCTCCTGTCTGCAGTGGAGTAACGCCCCGGGCCGGCCCTACTACACCCGTCAGATGGCTCCCGTCTGTAGTGGAGTAACGCCCCGGGCCGGCCCTACTACACCCGTCAGATGGTTCCCGTCTGTAGTGGAGTAACGCCCCGGGCCGGCCCTACCACACCCGTCAGATGGCTCCCGTCTGTAGTGGAGTAACGCCCCGGGCCGGCCCTACTACACCCGTCAGATGGTTCCCGTCTGTAGTGGAGTAACGCCCCGGGCCGGCCCTACTACACCCGTCAGATGTCTCCCGTCTGTAGTGGAGTAACGCCCCGGGCCGGCCCTACCACACCCGTCAGATGGCTCCCGTCTGCAGTGGAGTAACGCCCCGGGCCGGCCCTACCACACCCGTCAGATGGCTCCCGTCTGCAGTGGAGTAACGCCCCGGGCCGGCCCTACCACACCCGTCAGATGGCTCCCGTCTGCAGTGGAGTAACGCCCCGGGCCGGCCCTACCACACCCGTCAGATGGCTCCCGTCTGCAGTGGAGTAACGCCCCGGGCCGGCCCTACCACACCCGTCAGATGGCTCCCGTCTGCAGTGGAGTAACGCCCCGGGCCGGCCCTACCACACCCGTCAGATGGCTCCCGTCTGTAGTGGAGTAACGCCCCGGGCCGGCCCTACCACACCCGTCAGATGGCTCCCGTCTGTAGTGGAGTAACGCCCCGGGCCGGCCCTACCACACCGTCTCCCGTCTGTAGTGGAGTAACGCCCCGGGCCGGCCCTACCACACCCGTGAGATCTCCCGTCTGTAGTGGAGTAACGCCCCGGGCCGGCCCTACCACACCCGTCAGATGGCTCCCGTCTGTAGTGGAGTAACGCCCCGGGCCGGCCCTACCACACCCATCAGATGGCTCCCGTCTGTAGTGGAGTAACGCCCCGGGCCGGCCCTACTACACCCGTCAGATGGCTCCCGTCTGTAGTGGAGTAACGCCCCGGGCCGGCCCTACCACACCCGTGAGATCTCCCGTCTGTAGTGGAGTAACGCCCCGGGCCGGCCCTACTACACCCGTCAGATGGCTCCTGTCTGTAGTGGAGTAACGCCCCGGGCCGGCCCTACCACACTGTCTCCCGTCTGTAGTGGAGTAACGCTCCGGGCCGGCCCTACCACACCCGTCAGATGGCTCCCGTCTGTAGTGGAGTAACGCCCCGGGCCGGCCCTACCACACTGTCTCCCGTCTGTAGTGGAGTAACGCTCCGGGCCGGCCCTACCACACCCGTGAGATCTCCCGTCTGTAGTGGAGTAACGCCCCGGGCCGGCCCTACTACACCCGTCAGATGGCTCCTGTCTGTAGTGGAGTAACGCCCCGGGCCGGCCCTACCACACTGTCTCCCGTCTGTAGTGGAGTAACGCTCCGGGCCGGCCCTACCACACCCGTCAGATGGCTCCCGTCTGTAGTGGAGTAACGCTCCGGGCCGGCCCTACCACACTGTCTCCCGTATGCAGTGGAGTAACGCCCCGGGCCGGCCCTACTACACCCGCCAGATCTCCCTACTGTAGTGGAGTAACGCCCCGGGCCGGCCCTACTACACCCGTCAGATGGCTCCCGTCTGTAGTGGAGTAACGCCCCGGGCCGGCCCTACCACACCCGTGAGATCTCCCGTCTGTAGTGGAGTAACGCCCCGGGCCGGCCCTACTACACCCGTCAGATGGTTCCCGTCTGTAGTGGAGTAATGCCCTGGGCCGGCCCTACTACACCCGTCAGATGGCTCCCGTCTGTAGTGGAGTAACGCCCCGGGCCGGCCCTACTACACCCGTCAGATGGCTCCCGTCTGTAGTGGAGTAACGCCCCGGGCCGGCCCTACTACACCCGTCAGATGGCTCCCGTCTGTAGTGGAGTAACGCCCCGGGCCGGCCCTACTACACCCGTCAGATGGCTCCCGTCTGTAGTGGAGTAACGCCCCGGGCCGGCCCTACTACACCCGTCAGATGGCTCCCGTCTGTAGTGGAGTAACGCCCCGGGCCGGCCCTACTACACCCGTCAGATGGCTCCCGTCTGTAGTGGAGTAACGCCCCGGGCCGGCCCTACCACACTGTCTCCCGTCTGCAGTGGAGTAACGCCCCGGGCCGGCCCTACCACACCCGTCAGATGGCTCCCGTCTGTAGTGGAGTAACGCCCCGGGCCGGCCCTACTACACCCGTCAGATGGCTCCCGTCTGTAGTGGAGTAACGCCCCGGGCCGGCCCTACTACACCCGTCAGATGGCTCCCGTCTGTAGTGGAGTAACGCCCCTGGCCGGCCCTACTACACCCGTCAGATGGCTCCCGTCTGTAGTGGAGTAACGCCCCGGGCCGGCCCTACTACACCCGTCAGATGGCTCCCGTCTGTAGTGGAGTAACGCCCCGGGCCGGCCCTACCACACTGTCTCCTGTCTGCAGTGGAGTAACGCCCCGGGCCGGCCCTACTACACCCGCCAGATCTCCCGTCTGTAGTGGAGTAACGCCCCGGGCCGGCCCTACCACACTGTCTCCCGTCTGCAGTGGAGTAACGCCCCGGGCCGGCCCTACGACACCCGTCAGATGGCTCCCGTCAGTAGTGGAGTAACGCCCCGGGCCGGCCCTACCACACTGTCTCCCGTCTGTAGTGGAGTAACGCTCCGGGCCGGCCCTACTACACCCGTCAGATGGCTCCCGTCTGTAGTGGAGTAACGCCCCGGGCCGGCCCTACTACACCCGTCAGATGGCTCCCGTCTGTAGTGGAGTAACGCCCCGGGCCAGCCCTACTACACCCGTCAGATGGCTCCCGTCTGTAGTGGAGTAACGCCCCGGGCCGGCCCTACCACACCCGTGAGATCTCCCGTCTGTAGTGGAGTAACGCCCCGGGCCGGCCCTACCACACCCGTCAGATGTCTCCCGTCTGTAGTGGAGTAACGCCCCGGGCCGGCCCTACTACACCCGTCAGATGGCTCCCGTCTGTAGTGGAGTAACGCCCCGGGCCGGCCCTACTACACCCGTCAGATGGCTCCCGTCTGTAGTGGAGTAACGCCCCGGGCCGGCCCTACCACACCCGTCAGATGGCTCCCGTCTGTAGTGGAGTAACGCCCCGGGCCGGCCCTACCACACCCGTCAGATGGCTCCCGTCTGTAGTGGAGTAACGCCCCGGGCCGGCCCTACCACACCGTCTCCCGTCTGTAGTGGAGTAACGCCCCGGGCCGGCCCTACCACACCCGTGAGATCTCCCGTCTGTAGTGGAGTAACGCCCCGGGCCGGCCCTACCACACCCGTCAGATGGCTCCCGTCTGTAGTGGAGTAACGCCCCGGGACGGCCCTACCACACCCATCAGATGGCTCCCGTCTGTAGTGGAGTAACGCCCCGGGCCGGCCCTACTACACCCGTCAGATGGCTCCCGTCTGTAGTGGAGTAACGCCCCGGGCCGGCCCTACCACACCCGTGAGATCTCCCGTCTGTAGTGGAGTAACGCCCCGGGCCGGCCCTACAACACCCGTCAGATGGCTCCTGTCTGTAGTGGAGTAACGCCCCGGGCCGGCCCTACCACACTGTCTCCCGTCTGTAGTGGAGTAACGCTCCGGGCCGGCCCTACCACACCCGTCAGATGGCTCCCGTCTGTAGTGGAGTAACGCCCCGGGCCGGCCCTACCACACTGTCTCCCGTCTGTAGTGGAGTAACGCTCCGGGCCGGCCCTACCACACCCGTGAGATCTCCCGTCTGTAGTGGAGTAACGCCCCGGGCCGGCCCTACTACACCCGTCAGATGGCTCCTGTCTGTAGTGGAGTAACGCCCCGGGCCGGCCCTACCACACTGTCTCCCGTCTGTAGTGGAGTAACGCTCCGGGCCGGCCCTACCACACCCGTCAGATGGCTCCCGTCTGTAGTGGAGTAACGCTCCGGGCCGGCCCTACCACACTGTCTCCCGTATGCAGTGGAGTAACGCCCCGGGCCGGCCCTACTACACCCGCCAGATCTCCCTACTGTAGTGGAGTAACGCCCCGGGCCGGCCCTACTACACCCGTCAGATGGCTCCCGTCTGTAGTGGAGTAACGCCCCGGGCCGGCCCTACCACACCCGTGAGATCTCCCGTCTGTAGTGGAGTAACGCCCCGGGCCGGCCCTACTACACCCGTCAGATGGTTCCCGTCTGTAGTGGAGTAATGCCCTGGGCCGGCCCTACTACACCCGTCAGATGGCTCCCGTCTGTAGTGGAGTAACGCCCCGGGCCGGCCCTACTACACCCGTCAGATGGCTCCCGTCTGTAGTGGAGTAACGCCCCGGGCCGGCCCTACTACACCCGTCAGATGGCTCCCGTCTGTAGTGGAGTAACGCCCCGGGCCGGCCCTACTACACCCGTCAGATGGCTCCCGTCTGTAGTGGAGTAACGCCCCGGGCCGGCCCTACTACACCCGTCAGATGGCTCCCGTCTGTAGTGGAGTAACGCCCCGGGCCGGCCCTACTACACCCGTCAGATGGCTCCCGTCTGTAGTGGAGTAACGCCCCGGGCCGGCCCTACCACACTGTCTCCCGTCTGCAGTGGAGTAACGCCCCGGGCCGGCCCTACCACACCCGTCAGATGGCTCCCGTCTGTAGTGGAGTAACGCCCCGGGCCGGCCCTACCACACCCGTCAGATGGCTCCCGTCTGCAGTGGAGTAACGCCCCGGGCCGGCCCTACCACACCCGTCAGATGGCTCCCGTCTGTAGTGGAGTAACGCCCCGGGCCGGCCCTACTACACCCGTCAGATGGCTCCCGTCTGTAGTGGAGTAACGCCCCGGGCCGGCCCTACTACACCCGTCAGATGGCTCCCGTCTGTAGTGGAGTAACGCCCCGGGCCGGCCCTACTACACCCGTCAGATGGCTCCCGTCTGTAGTGGAGTAACGCCCCGGGCCGGCCCTACTACACCCGTCAGATGGCTCCCGTCTGTAGTGGAGTAACGCCCCGGGCCGGCCCTACCACACTGTCTCCTGTCTGCAGTGGAGTAACGCCCCGGGCCGGCCCTACTACACCCGCCAGATCTCCCGTCTGTAGTGGAGTAACGCCCCGGGCCGGCCCTACCACACTGTCTCCCGTCTGCAGTGGAGTAACGCCCCGGGCCGGCCCTACGACACCCGTCAGATGGCTCCCGTCAGTAGTGGAGTAACGCCCCGGGCCGGCCCTACCACACTGTCTCCCGTCTGTAGTGGAGTAACGCTCCGGGCCGGCCCTACTACACCCGTCAGATGGCTCCCGTCTGTAGTGGAGTAACGCCCCGGGCCGGCCCTACTACACCCGTCAGATGGCTCCCGTCTGTAGTGGAGTAACGCCCCGGGCCAGCCCTACTACACCCGTCAGATGGCTCCCGTCTGTAGTGGAGTAACGCCCCGGGCCGGCCCTACCACACCCGTGAGATCTCCCGTCTGTAGTGGAGTAACGCCCCGGGCCGGCCCTACCACACCCGTCAGATGTCTCCCGTCTGTAGTGGAGTAACGCCCCGGGCCGGCCCTACTACACCCGTCAGATGGCTCCCGTCTGTAGTGGAGTAACGCCCCGGGCCGGCCCTACTACACCCGTCAGATGGCTCCTGTCTGTAGTGGAGTAACGCCCCGGGCCGGCCCTACCACACTGTCTCCCGTCTGTAGTGGAGTAACGCTCCGGGCCGGCCCTACTACACCCGTCAGATGGCTCCCGTCTGTAGTGGATTAACGCCCCGGGCCGGCCCTACCACACTGTCTCCCGTCTGTAGTGGAGTAACGCCCCGGGCCGGCCCTACTACACCCGTCAGATGTCTCCCGTCTGTAGTGGAGTAACGCCCCGGGCCGGCCCTACCACACCCGTCAGATGGCTCCCGTCTGTAGTGGAGTAACGCCCCGGGCCGGCCCTACTACACCCGTCAGATGGCTCCCGTCTGTAGTGGAGTAACGCCCCGGGCCGGCCCTACCACAGCCGTCAGATGGCTCCCGTCTGTAGTGGAGTAACGCTCCGGGCCGGCCCTACCACACCCGTCAGATGTCTCCCGTCTGCAGTGGAGTAACGCCCCGGGCCGGCCCTACCACACCCGTCAGATATCTCCCGTCTGTAGTGGAGTAACGCCCCGGGCCGGCGGCTCCGTCCAGACTCCCGGTTTTAGCTTCTTGTTGTCGTCCGGTGACGCTGCAGTCTCCGGGGCGGCGCGGGAGGGGGGGGGGGGGGGGGCGGAGAGGGAGTTTTTGCGGCGGCGTCGGCCCCTCCCCGTGACTGGAGCGGTTCAGAGTCCGCTGCTCTTTGGCCAGTGATGGAGAGGGCTCCAAATCAGAATATAATGACAGTCCGAGACGGCTGCCGAGTTGGCGATTTCCGCTTCTTGCCCGGGGGATTTTTGCTTGTTGAGCAACAATGAATCGAGATTACGAGTGAGAAAGGTTGAGTCATGGAAGGTTGACTGTTGAGTCGGTGATCTCAGATGGCTGGGTGCGTCTGACATGGTGTCGTATTTTGATCTTTGTCTGCTGCACGATATCCTCACATACGGAAAACCTGACTTGTTGCGTTCGTGTATCACATACAACCGCGAGCATGTGCGCCGTGACACTAGGCAGTCTCACCATCTCAGCTTGCCCCGTGTCAGAAACAATCATGGACAACGACGATTTTTGTACCGAGCTGCTGAGCTGTACAACCGATTCGTGATCGCTGATGGGTACTCTGGCCTGGCTATGCTACCGTTCAAGATCAAGATTCGTGACTTGCTATGTGCGTGATTCATCCGTTGTAAATATTTGTGTAAATTTTTTAGTCGTATTTAGGTTGATTGGACAACAACTGACTGATCCAGACTGGTTGTTTATTCAACTTTTTCGGAACGATTCAATCATGATTCATTTTGGAATCTGAATGATTCAATCACCGTTCGATTCACGGAGACAATTTTGAGAATTGATTCTTTCCGATTCAAAGAATCAAAACAAATATTTGTATCGATTCACGTTTGATTCAACATTTAAATATATGTGATGAATTTATGTAAAATCAATAAAAATGGAAACATACATATATATGATCACCAAAACATTGTTACAGCAATACTATTTCGGTATAAATGAATGTAGCCACTGGGACTGCATGTATTTGCACAATTTACCAGTGTGCTTGAATCGTTAAAGGGAATAGGTCACCTTGTATGTTGTCTCGAAGTTCAACCATACGGTGCATCTTGAGCTCAAAACTACGAATATGACTTTGGTTTGGACAACTGATGGATATGTGGAGAAAGAAGTAAGTTTCTCTTTCTATTTCACGAGAAATCGTACGATAGCAGCAGGCGTTAGGGCTCCCCGCTCCGCCTGACGCCAAGTACAGTCTCTGACAAGAGGCCGCCGCGCCGCCCGGGCGGCTGAGCGGATATTAACGAGGCGTCGTGACCAGAGACTACGTGCCAGAGAGTGTACCTGTCTCCGGCGGCGAGCCGGCGGCGGCGAGCGGCGAGCGAAAGGAACTGATCGTGGCCCGTAACAGCGGAATTGAAACCGGGCCCACTAGTCCTGTGTCGAAATTACGTAACGTAGGGAGGTAATTCTTTCACCACAACCCATTTTTAGATCTGCTCTACAAATCTGCTATCTCAGTCCAAAACTCCATGTTAAAGGTGAACTATTTATTCCCTTTAAGAATTGTTAAATCTTTTGATTCCATCAGCCTTGATTTGATGCGGGTTTTGATTTAATCATGATTCATGAATCAAAAGATCTGGTGGTGAATCTTTTGATTCAAGGAATTTTGATTGAACGATTCCAATCGATTCAATCAGTGTCGAATCAATAACCAGCCTGGACAGGTCTTGTACTGACGATGATCGTGGAATAACCCTGTCACAGTGGAACGACCTGATTATCTGAAATACATGCACGTTTGTCACAATGGCCAGCATAAAGGGACTACAATAAAAACTTAGCATTCGACCCAAAGTAAAAATAGTTAGTTTTGGTGAATGGGTTTTGAAACATTCCCATATGTCGTCACACTACCGTATACCATCACGCTTGAATCAGAAAACAGTGTAAGTCGTCTATTGCTGAGGACTGCCTGCATTTAAAACAATACCGGTCATTCAAGAAATGGAGATTGAAGATCAGGTTGACACTTGATGTGTACCGAATACCATTCACTTTCGGGTGCCTGCCCCAACAGAAAAGAAGTTTCACGCAACTTTAAATGCCCGCCACCGAAAATCATCTTTTGACTCGGGGCGAGCGCTCGCACCGCGGCTCACAATGTTTGTCATCTCATATTCCCGAGAGAACGGCCCGTCGAACGCGACCCCGGCTCCTCGTCCCGTTACTGTTTTGAGGGCCACTTTCCAGGGCTCCCTTTGTGCGGTGATGGCGCATCTGAATGGCCGGAGCTCGGACAAAGAGGCCGCTGGGCGGCGGGGCGGCGGGGCGGCGGGGCGGTGGGGATCCAGGGCAGTTTCTCTCCCTCGCTCCTCAGGCTCGACCGGCAGGGAGCCTGTCTTTGTCGCCGCTGAGCGAGCCGAGGGTGCCGTGGGAGACGGGGAGACGCAGGGAGAGGTGCCGTCTCCCCCCTCCGTCGGCTCCGGTGTGATTTGGGTCAGACTGCCGCGCCGCAGGAGGGTGTCGACGGCGACAGAGGGATGACGTATAGGTACGGCCGGGTCAAACGCGGAATGGAGCAACACTCTGCTGCAGGGACATGTGCAGAGGGTGCATATGGGGAGTTTATATGGGTTTATATAGCACGGCGTGAGGGCTATGTACAGAGGGTGCATATGGGGAGTTAATATGGGTTTATATAGGACGGCGTGATTATCTGCTGGGCCATGTACAGAGGGTACATATGGGGAGTTTATATGGGTTTATATAGGACGGCGTGATTATCTGCTGGAGCCATGTACATAGGGTACATATGGGGAGTTTATATGGGTTTATATAGCACGACGTGATTATCTGCTGGGCCATGTACAGAGGGTACATATGGGGAGTTTATATGGGTTTATATAGCACGACGTGATTATCTGCTGGGCCATGTACAGAGGGTACATATGGGGAGTTTATATGGGTTTATATAGCACGGCGTGATTATCTGCTGGAGCCATGTACAGAGGGTACATATGGGGAGTTTATATGGGTTTATATAGCACGGCGTGATTATCTGCTGGGCCATGTACAGAGGGTACATATGGGGAGTTTATATGGGTTTATATAGGACGGCGTGATTATCTGCTGGAGCCATGTACAGAGGGTACATATGGGGAGTTTATATGGGTTTATATAGGACGGCGTGATTATCTGCTGGAGCCATGTACAGAGGGTACATATGGGGAGTTTATATGGGTTTATATAGCACGACGTGATTATCTGCTGGGCCATGTACAGAGGGTACATATGGGGAGTTTATATGGGTTTATATAGCACGACGTGATTATCTGCTGGAGCCATGTACAGAGGGTACATATGGGGAGTTTATATAGGTTTATATAGGACGGCGTGATTATCTGCTGGAGCCATGTACAGAGGGTACATATGGGGAGTTTATATGGGTTTATATAGGACGGCGTGAGGGCTATGTACAGAGGGTACATATGGGGAGTTTATATGGGTTTATATAGCACGACGTGATTATCTGCTGGGGCCATGTACAGAGAGTACATATGGGGAGTTAATATGGGTTTATATAGGACGGCGTGATTATCTGCTGGGGCCATGTACAGAGAGTACATATGGGGAGTTTATATGGGTTTATATAGCACGGCGTGATTATCTGCTGGGGCCATGTACAGAGAGTACATATGGGGAGTTTATATGGGTTTATATAGCACGGCGTGATTATCTGCTGGGGCCATGTACAGAGAGTACATATGGGGAGTTTATATAGGTTTATATAGCACGGCGTGATAACGTATTTTCAGCAAAAGTTTGCACTTTGACTTGCGCAAATTATGTCGATAAGTTGCCGCATCACAAAAATGCATGGCAATCCCATTCGTTTGCATCAGCTTGTACTTAAATACTTGAAAATATGGTGATTTTATGTGGATATTAGATACAATAGATGCGCATCGTGAATGTAGTAATGAAGTAAAACATCAATGAACATACACCGCCTGTGTAGTAATGCCCTCCAATAAGTTTGAAAGAATTATCGAATCCTCCTCAATTCCTCAATTATCGAAATCCCACGTGTCGAGTAAGAATTGTACAATATGCTCCCAAAGTAAGTATTATGCGGACGACACAGTGCATGCTCAAGGTCTGTCCAGTTAGAACACCTTCTATCGTTACATCAGGTCTGAGCTATACCTGCAACGCAAGCTTGTTCTGGCTGCTGAAATCAACGGATATAATTACACTTTCAAACATTAAGAGACACTTGGCTTTCATAGAAATGTATAAGCTAGATATAATCACCCTAGAAACAGTACACTGTATCTTAGTGTGACGCTTGAGAGTCAATTCCACACCAAGCCAAAGCTATAATCAAATCGAGCATGTCGAGCATCAGACAGATCGTTAGCCCCGGCATCGGGAGCCAGGTGATTATTTTGAACTGCCTCTAGTACCACCCGTATACCCAGCTGCTCTATGTCTCTCTCGCCACACCCTCTCGCCATGCCAAAGCTATCGACGCCCCCCGCACGGGAACCATGGCCCCTCACGCTAACCCCGAATTCCCAGAGTTATCTTCCGGTGTATCGAAAACCGTTGAGCCGGCGCACGTGCACGCCCTCGACAGATTTACGATCAACGCCGCCTCCCAGCCGTCGACGTCGATAGCATCTGCGGGCGACGCGCGTCGACGGTGCGTCGGAACTCGCCGCAGCGCGCCACTATCGCCACACGCATCACGACGGCCCGGTGGTGCCCCCTCCCCTCAGCGGGGAGCCCTCGGCCACTCCCCCCTCCCCCCAGCCGCCCCCCGGCCGCCCCGATGGTGGCAGCCGATATAAATTTGTTGTAATTGTTGGTGCGTCGGTCGGGAATTGTCTTTTAATGAGACGGGGGGAGACTGTGGCCGGTAAATCGGCCCCTGCGGCGCTTTTGTCTCTCGTGGCAGCGCCATTGTCGTCACAACGGCCGGCGGAGATCCGATGCGGCGCTGAAGTGGATTAAATGAATGCGAGCGCGGCTAATTTGCTGCCTATTTGTAGCTCATCAAAAATGCCGCACGACAAAAGGCTTGAGTGGCGGACTTATGTGGCGGACCGCGCGTCAGTGTGGGGGCCGCGTGTGGGCTCGCGCGCATTTCATGCTCAAATCGATACTTGCGTGAAGAGAATGCCGCCACAGTTACCATTTGGTTTGAGGATTAAACGGGCAATAGCCTGCAGCTTGTGATATCATTCGAATGGGCGCAGCTGCTGATGTGATTCGAATTGATTAGCAGAGCTCAGTAGTAATGAGGCATGCTTCAATCTTTTGCTACATATACGCGTTTGAGTGTGCAAAGCATTGTATTTAAATCCCCCAAATCCTCAGTGTCCATGACAATGTTGCGGGCGAAGGACGCCAGCTCACGGCCGCTCAGCCCACACAATGCCTCACACGAGTACGCTCCTCTCAAAGCATTTCGCTTTTCGGGCCGCACCCAGATGCTCCTCTGACGTCACTGGTTCAAGACTGAGCCACACTGCCGTCACGACCCGGTATGCCGTCACTGGTTCGGGTCTAAGGCATGCTGCCGTCTAAGGCACGACTCAGAACACGAACAAAGTCTTGGCAAAGATGCACCTAATTTGGGATGCTGGGTGTGTCTCGGAGGCCCCTCCGAAACCGAGAATCGGAGGCCCCCTCTGATACCGAGAACGGCAAATACGGGAGATTTCCATGATTCAAAGCCACAGTCGCTGCTTGACTGGTCAGTTGCAGAGTTGCTTGTCGTTTGAAAGCATTATCTCATCGCATGAGTGAGTCAGGAACCGACAGGTAGCAGCGATGTATTTATATAGACAGGTGGACAGATATATTTATATATTTCAGTCATTGCATCCCAGTGCCTTCTCTCCCCAACCCAACTTCTGTACTGCCGTCTCACACACACGCCTGGAACAACACGCTGTTCGCCACACCCTATTCCCGCGTCGCCGTCCTTGAGTTGGTCATACATGCCTGCCGGCGGGGGTCCTGGAGGCTGGAACTGCCCGCCACCGCACTTGTATCGGAGCGCGTCATGTGTTGCTGGGCGTCGCGAGTCAGGTTTGACCGGTCTTCAGTGGGGTTTGACCGTTCTTCAGGGGGGTTTGACCGGTCTTCAGTGGGGTTTGACCAGTCTTCAGTGGGGTTTGACCGGTCTTCAGTGGGGTTTGACCTTGCTTCAGTGGGGTTTGACCGGTCTTCAGTGGGGTTTGACCAGTCTTCAGTGGGGTTTGACCGGTCTTCAGTGGGGTTTGACCGTTCTTCAGTGGGGTTTGACCGGTCTTCAGTGGGGTTTGACCGTTCTTCAGTGGGGTTTGACCGGTCTTCAGTGGGGTTTGACCGTTCTTCAGTGGGGTTTGACCGGTCTTCAGTGGGGTTTGACCGGTCTTCAGTGGGGTTTGACCGGTCTTCAGTGGGGTTTGACCAGTCTTCAGTGGGGTTTGACCGGTCTTCAGTGGGGTTTGACCAGTCTTCAGTGGGGTTTGACCGGTCTTCAGTGGGGTTTGACCAGTCTTCAGTGGGGTTTGACCGGTCTTCAGTGGGGTTTGACCGGTCTTCAGTGGGGTTTGACCGGTCTTCAGTGGGGTTTGACCAGTCTTCAGTGGGGTTTGACCGGTCTTCAGTGGGGTTTGACCAGTCTTCAGTGGGGTTTGACCGGTCTTCAGTGGGGTTTGACCAGTCTTCAGTGGGGTTTGACCGGTCTTCAGTGGGGTTTGACCGGTCTTCAGTGGGGTTTGACCGGTCTTCAGTGGGACCCGCGGCACTGCTGTCTGATGAACTTCAGCTCCAGGCGGTCGGCACATCGCTGCACTATGGTAGTACACCGGAGACGTGCTCCTTTTCCAGTGCCTTCTCCCCTCCTAACCCAATGCACGTACTGATTTAGTCGAATCTGTTCGTAGGAAGTGACGAGATTCGTCAGTGGACCTGACCTCGAACATACTCATAAGAGATGCAAAACTCAGGGCTACTGGGCCGGTGACAGCCTAAGTTCAGGCCCGTTGGGTTGGTGTTGGTTCTGTTTTGGGCGTGAGCTGGCTGACTTTCTGGCATGTCTGCAGACGGCAGATGCCGTGCCTGGTGAAGGCAAACCATTCCGAGATATTGCCACTATGTTGTTTAGATCAGCTGAAACGAGTGCCGTGACGCTATAGCTTTCGTGTCTGAACTATTTTCATTGACATTGTATGATTCACGGCTTAATTTTTTGTATCACAAGTTCAGCTCTGGCTTCCAAGCTGGATGGCCGAAAGCTTCTTGTTTATCAACAGCACATCTGCGTTGGGATTATTTTGTCAATACAGCTTGTTGACAACAAGCATATACAAACAAAATGATCAGCTATGCTATGTCAGTGGCCACCAGGTCCTCAAAACAATAGGTACATTATTACATACCTACGGCCAGATGTGTGGTGCTGTAACGCCGCTTTAACCTGTTCTGTAAAGTGTTCTGTTTACTCTCCAAATGGCTAGTCCCACTTAAGATTTCCTTCTGGAGAAACTCCTATATGAGGTGCGTTCAAAGTGACCGGTTTTCTAAATGACAACTTCCTGGAATCAAATACATTCGTTACCCTTTCCAAGGACTATTAAATAGTCATTAGATGACAACTGTTAAGGAGTATATGACTATGGGTTTCTTCGCACTCTCTTTGCAGCTGTCGCCGCAACAGCCGTCGCACAATAACTGTAGTCTGTGCCATAGATAAAACGTGGAGGCTGGCTGATTGTGTCTGTTCACCACTGGTTGAACCCTTTTGGGTGGCTCTTCCCCTTCCCCTTCCCCTT
>JAXIVJ010012406.1:0-32500 GCA_036785665.1 Chirona hameri
ATATATATATATATATATATATATATATATATATATATATATATATATATATATATATATATATATATATATATATATATATATATATATATATATATATATATATATATATATATATATATATATATATATATATATATATATATATATATATACATACATATATACATACAATGTATGTATGTATGTATGTATGTATGTATGTATGTATGTATGTATGTATGTATGTATGTATGTATGTATGTATGTATGAATGAATGAATGAATGTATGTATGTATGTATGTATGTATGTATGTATGTATGTATGTATGTATGTATGTATGTATGTATGTATGTATGTATGTATGTATGTATGTATGTATGTATGTATGTATGTATGTATGTATGTATGTATGTATGTAAGTATGTATGTATGTATGTATGTATGTATGTATGTATGTATGTATGTATGTATGTATGTATGTATGTATGTATGTATATGTATATGTATATGTATATGTATATGTATATGTATATGTATATGTATATGTATATGTATATGTATATGTATATGTATATGTATATGTATATGTATATGTATATGTATATGTATATGTATATGTATATGTATATGTATATGTATATGTATATGTATATGTATATGTATATGTATATGTATATGTATATGTATATGTATATGTATATGTATATGTATATGTATATGTATATGTATATGTATATGTATATGTATATGTATATGTATATGTATATGTATATGTATATGTATATGTATATGTATATGTATATGTATATGTATATGTATATGTATATGCATATGTATATATATACATATACATATACTGTATATACATATACATATACATATACATATACATATACATATACATATGCATATGCATATACATATACATATACATATACATATACATATACATATACATATACATATACATATACATACACATACACATACACATACACAGACACAGACACAGACACAGACACAGACACAGACACAGACACAGACACAGACACAGACACAGACACAGACACAGACACAGACACAGACAGACACAGACACAGACACAGACACAGACACAGACACAGACACAGACAGACACAGGCACAGGCACAGACACAGACACAGACACAGACACAGACACAGACACAGACACAGACACATATATATATATATATATATATATATATATATATATATATATATATATATATATATATATATATATATATATATATATATATATATATATATATATTATATATATATATATATATATATATATATATATATATATATATATATATATATATATATATATATATATATATATATATATATATATATATATATATATATATATCGGTTGTCTTCTTAGGGGCATCTTAGGAGCTTGTCTCGGCTGTCTTTTCGCGGCCTTATTGGTGCTTGTGTCGGTATCTCTTTAGGGGATATTTGGAGCTTATATGGGTTGTTTTTAGGGTCTTCTTGGAGTTTGCCTCAATTGTCTTTTTAAGGGCCTCCTTGGAACTTGTCACGCTCATCTTTTTAGGTGCCTCCTCGGTGCCTGGTTGTTATTTCAAGGAGCGACTAGAAACTCATTCCAATTGTCTATTTATTTAGGAACTGCTCAGTATTTATGTATATTTGCGAGGGGCCTCCCTTTGCTTTTTATGAGGGCCTCCTTAAGTCCGGGGCGCAATATTTGCCCACCCCCTGCCCGCTGTGGCGCCGCCCCCTGTTGTTATGCTACGAAATACCTTGCGTAGCAGTTACGTTATTGGAATATTTTTTGGTAGTACGCTACGAAATACTTCAATTACGCTACGGAACGATTTCTTGAGCTACGTGTTACCAAAAACCAAACCGTAGCGTAACGTAGGCCATCACTGGTCATCACAAAGCGGTGGCGGCACGCGCAGAGGCGGATCTAGCCGTGTTTTGTTTTTGTTTGGGGGGGGGGGGGCAAATCCAGTGAAGTAAAAGTTGTTGAGCGAGGGGGGGGGGGGGGGGTAGCGGGTCGTCAGTCGTCAGCGAAAGGTTGTTGACCGGGGGGGGGGGATAGCAGAGCGTCAGCCGTCAGCAAGAGTTGTTGACCGAGGGGGGGGAAGAGCGCGTCGTCAAACCGTCAGCAAGCAACGGTACGACGTGTACGTCCGGCCGCTTTTTTGGGGGGAGGGGGATCATATCATGGTTTCAGGACCTTTGAGGGTTGGGGGGGCATGACTCCTTGCCCCCCCCCCCCCCCTGGATCCGCCCCTGGGCACGCGCGTCGCGGCTGACTCAGCGCGCCAGGAATATCCCGGTCAGCCCCCACACAGGCAGGCGCAGAGTCCTAATCTGACGCAGGTGGAATATCCCGGTCAGCCCCCACACAGGCAGGCGCAGAGTCCTAATCTGACGCAGGTGGAATATCCCGGTCAGCCCCCACACAGGCAGGCGCAGAGTCCTAATCTGACGCAGGTGGAATATCCCGGTCAGCCCCCACACAGGCAGGCGCAGAGTCCTAATCTGACGCAGGTGGAATATCCCGGTCAGCCCCCACACAGGCAGGCGCAGAGTCCTAATCTGACGCAGGTGTGATACCACAGGCTACACTGCTACAGGTACCGACCGCCCCCGCTGCCGCCCCGGACGGAACAGACATGTCAGCCCGCAGTCAGACGCCGCTGCTGTACACTTGTACAGGTGTAATTCGCTTTTCAGCAGATACGCTACACGCTATTTGCCCGCAAGACACGCCTGCAATTTATCATGTACTGCACCAGTATTTTTGTATACACGCATACCGCTATAATGCCTACCAGCGTTGGTGAACTTCCCTGTGCAGCCGAACACGGATTTTCTACGGTATCCGGCGTCTCAAAAGACATGATTTGGCGAACAAGATTCTGACACGGATCGGAGTCTAATAAGCACGTTATGCTGAATTGTTGCACACATAAAAAACTGCAACTGCAGCCGATGCATTGGAAATCAGACCGATATCGGCACATTAACAGGAAAAGTGTCATCGCTGTTCAAAGGTCCTAACAAATGGCTCCACAAGTGTGAGCTGTAACGTAAAGTCTGCAGCCGTGCATATAATCAACCAGGCATCGTAATCAGTCCCGTCATCGCCATGACGCTCAGGCCCCAACAGCAAACAAACCCACACAAAACCCGCACAGCAGAAAGAAGGTCTGATTGTGGGGGGAAGAAAAAGAACACCCACTATCCGGGCGTAATCATGGGGAATGTGAATGTGAACTATGGCTAGATGGCGTGTCTCACATCCATTTGGTCTGTCACCACGCGACAATAATCGTAGCAATCGAGCAACATTATCATTTATCTGTAATTGCCATTATTTTCCATTCCCTATTCCTCCCAGCAATAATGTCACGATAAAGACTCCCAATTTCCCCCAATACCCAATCCAAGGTCGTGGCGCCAATACTGGCCGTTCCATTGTTGATCGACCGGTGCTTGTATTGAACGGCCAACGCAACCGCCAAGGCAACGCCGCAACATCATCCAAAGACCAGACACTTCTCTCAGTTACCTGGGCCATAACGATGTGAGCCACCGCCCGGCACCTGGCCGATGTGAGCCACCGCCCCTCCCACAACGGGTCAGCGGTCATCGGTCAGCGGTCAGCGGTCAGCGGTCAGCGGTCAGCGGTCAGCGGTCAGCGGCCAGCGGTCACGCCGACCCCGCCAAGGTCATATCGATTGCCGGGAAGCACACACAAGTGTCGGGCCGGCGGCGAGGCCGCGGCCACTGCCACTGCTTCGGGCCAAGGTTCCCCGCCCCTCCCCGTGGCCTACCTAGCTAGTCAGCTGACCGCACGGGGCCGGCGGGCCGCGCACAGACAGACCAACGCCACACCGGTGCAGTGTCCGTCGGAGCCATTCGACCACTGCCCAGACAAAAAGCGCACCCTTCAGCCATCACTGACCGGCGGCGATGCTCTACCCACGCTTGCGTGCCTGCTTGGTTGCTCCAGCTATGGCTCTTGTTTGCAGCGGTGCTGACAGTCTCACGGCCGCAGCCCAGCAGCGCCGAGCTGTGGCAGTCGTGTCACACACCACCGTCACACTCCCGAGGCCTCTCCGCCAAAACCAGATCTCTCAGTCTTATCTGCCGCGCAGCACCGGTTCCGGCTGATGCGGCTGCGTTAAAGGGACTATCTCACCTTACCATTATATTTTAGTTGAGATAGCCATTTTGATGGCTTGACATTTAAATTAAGTATGGTAGCAGTTAAAACAACCACAATGATCTAATCAAAAAGATATTCGAGTTTCATTTTGACATCTGTAAAAATAAGGCCCATGTAAATAGGGCCTCTAAACCGACAGCGTCGTCTCTCTTTACCCAACTGGTAATGATAGTGGACTTGTTTTAAGGTGAACCTTGGAGATATTTGCTACGTTTCAATGGTTTGGTAGTTAGTTTGTTTTGTATTCAAAGCGCCAGAATTGTCTCGAAATAATTGTGCCCATACTTTGGCAGCGTAAAGGATTTCTGTGTAGCTCTCTAGAGCTCAATATGACAGTCATCAACCCCAATATTAAAATTTAACTTTTTATTAAATTGAGCATGTTCGCGAGAAACAAATGTCATAATCGTGTTCGGCAGCAATTACTTCATATTGTGCACCACAAGCGGCGTACATTTTACAACTTTTGGGAATGTGGGACAGTCCCAACCGCCAAGGCAACGCCGACTGTCCCACCTTTTTGAAAGTTGTCGAATCACACTTAATTGCATGTCTACATGTCAGGGGAGGTCAGCTGAACATATTCGTGAACTTTTTTTCTAAAAAAAAACTTATTTTGGAAGATATTAAACTTTTAGTTTTAAGCGGAAAGTTGGGTTGGTGACGTCATATGATTTGTTTTTAATAACAGGAAAATCCTTTGTGCTGCCAAATGTATGGCACAATTTTTTGTCAACATCTATTGCGCAGAAAAACAGCGAACCATCCGGTGTCTAGATTGGCTAGCACTATCAGCTGGAGTTGCTGCAGCAGTTGGCCGCCAGGGACCGCTAATGAGCCAGGGTGTTATGACGTCGCAAGCAAATGGTACCACTAAATATTGATTGATTGATGTATTTCTAAATAAATACTTATTTAGCGTTACATATTTAACTGGTACCATTTTCTTGCGACGTCATAACACCCTGGCTCACTAGCGGTCCCTGGCGGCCAACTGCTGCATCTAACTCCAGCTGATAGTGCTAGCCTCTAGATTGCGAACCACCCGGGGATCGATAAATGAAAGACTAAAATATTCCAAAGCTGGCCTTAAAACAAGTCGACTATCATTACCAGTTGGGTAAAGAGAGACGACGCTGTCGGTTTAGAGGCCCTATTCAAATACAAATGGGCCTTACTTTTTACAGATGTCAAAATCAAACTCGAATATCTTTTTGATTAGATCATTGTGGTTGTTTGAACTGCTACCATACGTAATTTCAATGCCAAGCCATCAAAATGGCTATATCAACTCAAATATAACGTTAAAGGGAAATAATGACCTTTTTCCACAAAAATGGAGTTAGCACTTGAAATCGCCAGACGAGACCAAAATATATTGTAAATTCATCACATCTTGCATGAAAACTTTCCTACCGAAAGATATTTCAAGTTAAAGTTGATAAGCGTTCCACACTTTAACGACCGGTACTTGCAAGTACTTTTGGTCCTCATCAAACTGCGGGCTTTTCCCGTATTGTTTTTACGCAATGGAGTGGAAAATATATTGTGCGTTCTGCTTGTTGTGATTATATGCCCGGCGATCTTCTAAAACTAACAGCGATTGGAAAAAGTGGCAATAAAATCGGAAGCTCATCGATGCACATCAACGGCGGCATAGTTAGTGGTTGCGACCCTCAATTTTTGAAAATAAATTCATTTGTTTTCAACATTAGGAGTATTGTATAATTTGTCTGTGGCTGTATGCTTTAAATTATCATGAAAAATAATAATTTTTCCCCAAAAAACTAACAAACAATAACACAAAACTGGCAATTAAATCGGAAGCTCATCGATGCACATCGACGGCGACCTATTTAGCGTCGGCGATTTGTTTGCAAAGCATTGTCATGCTTCTCGGCGCACTTAACCCTTGTGGCGAGTTGTTGCTAGTAGCGCTTTCGTTCTCCATGGCAACCAGGCGTGAGCCAATGAAAAGCCAGAACGTATTCCCTTTCTGGCTTTTGATTGGCTGACGCCTGGTTGCCATGGAGAACGAAAGCGCTACTAGCGTGTGTCCGAGCAGCGCTCAGTTTGGTCGGAAATGTCACAGAGCCTCCAAAAATGCCGCAATCGATGTGAACAATGGTAGGGAAGGGCGAATTTGTCAATGACCTTCATGAAGTACACAAGGTACTTGTTTTGTATTTTTCCCAAACTTACAACTTCGAATTTGGGAATAATTTTATTTAATTCTTAAATTTAAATGAAATAATTTTAAAACCATAGCGGTAGCCTAAGAAATTGTTGCTAACAAAATCAAAAGGTCATTATTTCCCTTTAAAGGGATTATACGGGTTTCCGTCCTGAAAGTAAATGCACTCTTTTGCAGTTGTATGAGCTTTAAACACGTTTAAGACAAATAACAGGGACCTCAATGCTCATTTAGTCCATTATTTCAGAAATTATCAGCGTTAAAACTTGGGCGTTTTTCGAGACTAGTATCAGATAACGAGTACTTGATCGGCACTACTGTCCACCACTTTTATCTTTAGATCAATTTGAGAGTTTTTAATTATCTGCAAGTCCTACACTGGATCACAAAATTATTATGCAATTCAAAACTGACGGGACTTTGTATTACTACACACTGTTCGTTGAGGTTTTCTGTTTTTGTGGTTTTCTTTTCTCTGGCCTTTAGCGTTGATAATTTGGTGGTGGCGTATTAATTTTTTGGCATGAAAAAAATATGGGAAAACTAGGTAACTGCTGCTGTCGTTGGAACAAAACAAGTTTATTTTCTTTCAAATATTGCTTATTTTACCGGAAATATGTCATACGTGAGGTGTTTTTATTAGCATAAAAGAGATGACTGGCTCTGCCTCAGCCGGTCCTGCAAAAAATACGCGGTGGCATCACCGCGCACTTTGGAATGTCCTTACGTGCAGAGGTCATTTCCAGAAAAATGTGGCTACCGTGGGACTTCTACCACCTTTATAAGTACGTTTTACTATGTAACTCAATTATTCTGGGAAAAACCCGTATAATCCCTTTAAGGATAGTCCATTTAAGCGCAGTGCCCACCGGGCGAGCCGCTGCGGCCGCCGCACATCGGCTGACCAGCGCACTATGGGTCAGGAGCCCGATCTAGCCCGCCATCATTGGTCGGAGTTATTTTTTCATTTACATATGGGACATACTGAAATGAAAAGCATTACATTACATCATTCGTCATTACATCGTAAACATACATAGATTTCGCGAGCCGCTGTCTCCCTGTTGTAAGCTTCGTACAAAGGTCCGTGTTTCGGTGCCGTTTATACCTCCACCTGTGATTGCACTCAAAAACTCTTGCCATATTCTTAATCCACGGTCTATCCTGAACATATTCATGTATGTCCCATATTTAAATGAAGAAAAAAGTAACTCCGACCAATTATGGCGATCTAGATCGGCTCCTGACCCATAGTGCGCTGGTCAGCGGCTGTGCGGCGGCCGCAGCGGCTCGCCCGGTGGGTACCGCGCATGAGGCCCTATACCAGGAACGGCTGGCATGTGCTGCCACCAAATACGGCAGCGGCGCTGTCCTTGAAGAACATTTTGGACAGCTCGGCGACTTCTCGTTAAAGGTGATCATTGATCATGGATTGGTCCATAATGCATTAGCGCGTACATATTGATCACCCCTTATTGGTAAACTGTCCGCCCTGTCCGCCCTGTGTCGGGCGACGCGCCTGCTCGCGGAGCGGCCACCGGCTGCACACCTGTTCCCAGACCACCGGCGCATTCCGACGCCCAAATCGGGCACCGGCAGCACCGGCTCTCAGCGGGCTAACTGAGGCCGTGCCAGCCCCAGACCAGAATCACCTCAGCTCTCAGCTGGCTATCTGACATCCAGAGGGCGTTACCACGGTCCAGTCTGACCAGCGCGCGGCGGAGTGTCACCACTCCACACCCCTCGGGACGGCGGGGCAGCAGCGCCGGTCGCCGCCCTCCCTCCGTCCGGCCCCGACCAGGCGCTCCAACGCCGCCGGCCGGCTGCCGTGCACACATCAAGGTCACAGTGCACACACCGTGAGCCCCGTGCAGGACACTGTGCAGTGTGCACAGGGCTCACGACACCGGGCTCAGACGACGGCCGGACGCGGTGCCGGGTGAGCCGCGGAGATGGCCTGACGCCGACCGGCTGGTGGCTGAGGCCGTCCTCTCAGACCCATGATGATGATGTTGTCGGCCGGGCCGAGCTGTCGGTGTCGGTGCCGGGTGAGCCGCGGAGATGGCCTGACGCCGACCGGCTGGTGGCTGAGGCCGTCCTCTCAGACCCATGATGATGATGTTGTCGGCCGGGCCGAGCTGTCGGTGTCGGTGCCGGGTGAGCCGCGGAGATGGCCTGACGCCGACCGGCTGGTGGCTGAGGCCGTCCTCTCAGACCCATGATGATGATGTTGTCAGCCGGGCCGAGCTGTCGGTGTCGGTGCCGGGTGAGTCGCGGAGATGGCCTGACGCCGACCGGCTGGTGGCTGAGGCCGTCCTCTCAGACCCATGATGATGATGTTGTCGGCCGGGCCGAGCTGTCGGTGTCGGTGCCGGGTGAGCCGCGGAGATGGCCTGACGCCGACCGGCTGGTGGCTGAGGCCGTCCTCTCAGACCCATGATGATGATGTTGTCGGCCGGGCCGGGCCGAGCTGTCGGTGTCGGTGCCGGGTGAGCCGCGGAGATGGCCTGACGCCGACCGGCTGGTGGCTGAGGCCGTCCTCTCAGACCCATGATGATGATGTTGTCGGCCGGGCCGGGCCGAGCTGTCGGTGTCGGTGCCGGGTGAGCCGCGGAGATGGCCTGACGCCGACCGGCTGGTGGCTGAGGCCGTCCTCTCAGACCCATGATGATGATGTTGTCGGCCGGGCCGAGCTGTCGGTGTCGGTGCCGGGTGAGCCGCGGAGATGGCCTGACGCCGACCGGCTGGTGGCTGAGGCCGTCCTCTCAGACCCATGATGATGATGTTGTCGGCCGGGCCGACGTCCCTGCTGGCTGCTCATTTTACCCTCTCGGACCCAGCCTGTATGCCTGTCACGTGCCACAGATCCAGACAGTCCCCCAGTCTCAGTAGACAGACTCAGACTTCGGATTATAATGTCGCCGAGACGCGGTCTCGCACAGTCAAGACGAGACGAGGCGAGACGAGACGAGACGAGACGAGACGAGACGAGACGAGACGAGACGAGTCGAGACGAGACGAGACGAGACGAGGCCGAGACGAGGCGAGACGAGTTGAGACGAGTCGAGACGAGACGAGACGAGGCGAGACGAGACGAGACGAGGCGAGACGAGACGAGGCGAGACGAGACGAGACGAGACGAGACGAGACGAGTCGAGTCGAGACGAGACGAGACGAGACGAGACGAGACGAGACGGCGGCACATCTTTAAAATGAGCTACAACTGGAGTGGGATCGACTCGCCGCCTGCCGTGAGCTTTCGATGAGGTACTATCAGGCGAGCACCCGCTACCGTGCAATGAGGGCCGCTGGCGACACTGCTGGTGCCGGACAATCGCTCTGAGAGGCATTCCAAAGCAATCGCCAGTATCCCGGAGCACAGAAGCCACCCACACAACACGGCACGGCACGGCACAACACGGCACGGCACAGTACGACACGGCACGGCACAGTACGACACGGCACGGCGCGGTGCGGCACAGCACAGCACAGCGCAGCACGGCACAACACGGCACGGCACAGCACGGCGTGGTGCGGTAGGACACGGCACGGCACGGCACAGTACAGTACAGCACAGCACAGCACAGCACAGCACAGCACAGCACAGCACGAGACAGCACGGCACAGCACGGCACAGCACAGCACGGCACAGCACGGCACAGCACGGCACAGCACGGCACAGCACGGCACAGCACGGCACAGCACGGCACAGCACGGCACAGCACGGCACAGCACGGCACAGCACGGCACAGCACGGCACAGCACGGCACAGCACGGCACAGCACGGCACAGCACGGCACAGCACGGCACAGCACGGCACAGCACGGCACAGCACGGCACAGCACGGCACAGCACGGCACAGCACGGCACAGCACGGCACAGCACGGCACAGCACGGCACAGCACGGCACAGCACGGCACAGCACGGCACAGCACGGCACAGCACGGCACAGCACGGCACGGCACGGCACGGCACGGCACGGCACAGCACGGCACAGCACGGCACAGCACGGCACAGCACGGCACAGCACGGCACAGCACGGCACAGCACGGCACAGCACGGCACAGCACGGCACAGCACGGCACAGCACGGCACAGCACGGCACAGCACGGCACAGCACGGCACAGCACGGCACAGCACGGCACAGCACGGCACAGCACGGCACAGCACGGCACAGCACGGCACAGCACGGCACAGCACGGCACAGCACGGCACAGCACGGCACAGCACGGCACAGCACGGCACAGCACGGCACAGCACGGCACAGCACGGCACAGCACGGCACAGCACGGCACAGCACGGCACAGCACGGCACAGCACGGCACAGCACGGCACAGCACGGCACAGCACGGCACAGCACGGCACAGCACGGCACAGCACGGCACAGCACGGCACAGCACGGCACAGCACGGCACAGCACGGCACAGCACGGCACAGCACGGCACAGCACGGCACAGCACGGCACAGCACGGCACAGCACGGCACAGCACGGCACAGCACGGCACAGCACGGCACAGCACGGCACAGCACGGCACAGCACGGCACAGCACAACACGGCACGGCACAGTACGACACGGCACGGCGCGGTGCGGCACAGCACAACACGGCACGGCACGGCACAACACGGCACGGCACGGCACGGCACAGTACGACACGGCACGGCGCGGTGCGGCACAGCACAGCACAGCGCAGCACGGCACAACACGGCACAGCACAACACGGCACGGCACAGCACGGCACAGCACGGCACAGCACGGCACAGCACGACACGGCACGGCGTGGTGCGGTAGGACACGGCACGGCACGGCACAGTACAGCACAGCACCAGCACGGCACAGCACGGCACAGCACGGCACAGCACGGCACAGCACGGCACAGCACGGCACGGCACAGCACATCACGGCACGGCACTGCACGGCACATCACGGCACGGCACAGCACAGTACGACACGGCACAGCACGGCACGGCACGGCACAACACAGAACGACACGGCACGGCACGGCACAACACATTACGGCACGGCACAGCACGCCACGGCACGACACATCACGGCACGGCACGGCACAGTACGACACGGCACAGCACGGCACGGCACAAAACAGTACGATACGGCACAGCACGGCACGGCACGGGACGGCACAGTACGGCACTGTACGGCACAGCAGGACACGGTACGGCACGGCAGGACACAGTACGGCACAGCAGGACACGGCACGGCACGGCAGGACACGGCAGTCCCTTACCGCAGTCCATTCCACTGCGGTAAACCAGTCCGTCTGTTAGCATAATCCCGCGGCGTTGCGCATGTGTTAAATAGATAAGCGTGCAATTGGGCACGGCGCGTTCTGGGAAAGGTGGCGCTGCCATCAGCGGTATGGACCGCGGGGACCAGCCGGACCAGCCGGACCAGCCGATCCAGCAGGCCAGCTTCCAGCTAATGTTCCCCGTGTGTCGCGGCCGAAGACAAACTTCAGCTGAAATGGAACAACACCTGGCGGGGACACTGCATGCTTATGCACACCGGAAATGTCAAATGGTTTGACTCTGTTCACGGGAAGCTGCAGCACCAGACACTGTTGATGAGCCGTGCAAATGTCAGCAGTGGCTGTACAGCATACCCAGCATCATGCATACACCCGTTGTTATGAATTATGTTCACGTTCATCACCGCTCGCAGTTCCGCCCAGAGATACTGGGCATACCCAGGGATGCTGGGCCACCTGCTGCCGCCTCCTGATGCTCCACCTGCGAGACCGGGGATCCAGTAACCCCACCACTGCCAATATCTAGCAACACCTGCCTATCTCACAGATACCTCACTAGATATCTCACTAGATCGATATCTCACTAGATACCTCACTAGATATCTCACTAGATCCATATCTCACTAGCTACCTTCCGGGGAGCTGGACCAACCCGTCCCACTGTTGACACCACACTCAGTCGATACACACGTATACTAAGGCCAGACCTGGGCACACCCAGGGATGCTGGGTGTGCCCAGCCCTGGCATCCTGGCATGCAGTCGCCACTCTCCCTCACACATGACACGCAGACGACACATGCACAGTCTCCCCCCCCCCCCCCCACACACACACACACATACAGACCTGGACCCAACCGTACCATGGATTACCTAATACCGTACCTAATACCGTATAGGTATTAGGTAATCTATGACCGTAGTACTCGTCACACACACACACACACACACACACACACACACACACACACACGCACGCACGCACGCACGCACGCACGCACGCACGCACGCACGCACGCACGCACGCACGCACGCACGCACGCACGCACGCACGCACGCACGCACGCACGCACGCACGCACGCACGCACGCACGCACGCACGCACGCACGCACGCACGCACGCACGCACGCACGCACGCACGCACGCACGCACGCACGCACGCACGCACGCACGCACGCACGCACGCACGCACGCACGCACGCACGCACGCACGCACGCACGCACGCACGCACGCACGCACGCACGCACGCACGCACGCACGCACGCACGCACGCACGCACGCACGCACGCACGCACGCACGCACGCACGCACGCACGCACGCACGCACGCACGCACGCACGCACGCACGCACGCACGCACGCACGCACGCACGCACGCACGCACGCACGCACGCACGCACGCACGCACGCACGCACGCACGCACGCACGCACGCACGCACGCACGCACGCACGCACGCACGCACGCACGCACGCACGCACGCACGCACGCACGCACGCACGCACGCACGCACGCACGCACGCACGCACGCACGCACGCACGCACACACACACACACACACACACACACACACACACACACACACACACACACACACACACACACACACACACACACACACACACACACACACACACACACACACACACACACACACACACACACACACACACACATACACTGAGGCCGAGACGAAACCCCACCCGGCAGCCTTGCCACCCACACATCACACAGGCGACATGCCCACTGACACCCGACAGTGTCGCCACTCACCTCTCTGTCGGTGAGCGAGTCCGTGTCCGCGAGGCCCATGTTGACCGAGCCGCGCGACAGTGACCTCATGTCCGGCCCGGTGCCGGTGGGCGGCCGTCAGCGGTCCCCTCACTCACTCACGCCACTCTCCCGGACACTCCCGGACACTCCCGGACACTCCCGGACACTCCCGACCCGTCTCGGCCTCTTCCGGCGCTCCTCCTCCCCGCACCGTATGGCTTCAGTGCCCGCTGTGAGCCGCGATACGTCAGAACCGGCGTCCGTCCGCCGACTGTGATCTGACCAGAGCGTCCCTGCGCGTTCGTCCCTGTCAGTGTACGTCACGTCCGTGCCCGGCCGCGTCACGGCGCACTGTGACGTCCCGCAGCGGCGGCCCCGCACCGCGATTAGATAGGGGCCTCGTCGATAGCTGACGATGGCACGCATTAATGTGGCGGCCTCGTCATGCCGCATCGCATCGACACGAAGCCGAACCAGCGGCGGCGCCACGACCCCCGACCTGGAGAGGAGGACCAACGACAGTACAACAACGACACGAAGCCGAACCAGCGGCGGCGCCACGACCCCCGACCTGGAGAGGAGGACCAACGACAGTACAACGACACGAAGCCGAACCAGCGGCGGCGCCACGACCCCCGACCTGGAGAGGAGGACCAACGACAGTACAACAACGACACGAAGCCGAACCAGCGGCGGCGCCACGACCCCCGACCTGGAGAGGAGGACCAACGACAGTACAACAACGACACGAAGCCGAACCAGCGGCGGCGCCACGACCCCCGACCTGGAGAGGAGGACCAACGACAGTACAACAACGACACGAAGCCGAACCAGCGGCGGCGCCATGACCCCCGACCTGGAGAGGAGGACCAACGACAGTACAACAACGACTCGGGGTCCGGGGAGGACCTACGTCCTGCAGGCCTGCCGGAGAAGGACCTATAGCCCGAGTCGCCGAGTCGCCGAGTCGCCGAGACGCTGAGTCGCCGAGTCGCCGAGTCGCCGAGTCGCTGAGTCGGTGGCGACACAGCTCCCTGCCTAGACGACTCGGTTTATGTCGTCATAACTGGCTCAGACAGCAGTCCTTTCTGACGACAGTCGCCGAGACGCTGAGTCGCCGAGTCGCCGAGTCGCTGAGTCGGTGGCGACACAGCTCCCTGCCTAGACGACTCGGTTTATGTCGTCATAACTGGCTCAGACAGCAGTCCTTTCTGACGACAGTCGCCGAGACGCTGAGTCGCTGAGTCGCTGAGTCGCCGAGTCGCCGAGTCGCCGAGTCGCTGAGTCGGTGGCGACACAGCTCCCTGCCGAGTCGCCGAGTGGCCGAGACGCCGAGTCGCCGAGTCGGTGGCGACACAGCTCCCTGTCTAGACGACTCGGTTTATGTCGTCATAACTGGCTCAGACAGCAGTCCTTTCTGACGACAGTCGCCGAGACGCTTTGCCGTACGGCTCAGAATGGAACACTGGTCTTTATCAGTTTCCAAAACCTGATCAGACAAAGGTCAGGCGTTCAGGATAATACATAGAAACTAAATCCTGGCATTCTCTAGCCAGGACCAAGGCTTGATCGCGGCGTGAGCTGGGCTGGAGTAATAGAGGTCATTATTTGTGCATGGGCGACACGCTCGAACAATCTGCGAGCTATTTACCACATCAGCACGGCTAATGGCAGATGTTTACAGAGTGGGGACAGCTGATGCTATTCATGCATACATTATATATGTGACCGAGAGCGCAGCATGCCGACAGAGCTCGCCGAGCTGACGCCTGGCACCGCCGCTGGTCTGAGGCGGGGGCGGGGGCGGCCGTGGCGGCGGAGGAGGCCAATAAAGTGATGCCGGGCCGCGTCCGGCCCCTGTCGACCACCGCTGAGTTGGCATGACCTGTCCGATTGTACCGCCGCGACATGACTGCCTACTGGTCACGGTTCGTTGGAAGGGTTCGGAGGGCTCAAACTACGGGAGATGCACCATTGGAAAGCTCAGCCCACGCAGAATTCAGCGATGTAAATTTGTCAAAAATCTGTCGAGGGCTTTTTTATCGACATTTTGTCCGAATTCGCGCCCCTTTCGTTTGGCCAGGGCAATCGCGTATGGTATGGCGAAAATTGCAGACCAATGGCATGTATACCGATTCGTCATACTCTGCACGATAAGGTCTCATAGAATGCAAAGCCATTAGATGGTTTGGTTGGTTGCACGGCTGCATCAAAGCCAAGCGCTCCCGGTGTCGGCACTACGGCGCACTCCCGCCCGCGCCTCACACGCAGAATCGCCCCTCGCGACACGCGAGCTGAGCACTGCGCGCCGCCGACCCGGCTTACGGAGCGGGCTTTCGGCCAGTCACGGACAAACGGTGCATCGCATGTTGAAAACCCTAGCTCTGTCCACTAGCTCAGCTATTCAACGAGATCGTGACAAATTTCCAGCCACCTCCGATCGCTACAAATGGTACTTTTAGACAATTGTATGCACCATATTTGCCAAACGTAGCCTCTGGCCGGGACTGGCCGCCGGCCCGGCACGACCAACTTCGAGGCTGTACACGATGTGACGTCAGAGGCCACAGCGCGGCCGCCGCCGGTCATGACCTGACCCTGACCGGCCAGCCGGCCGGCAGCGGCCGTGCTGTGGCCTCTGACGGCACATCGTGTACAGCCTCGAAGTTGGTAGAGCCGGGCCGGCGCCCAGTCCCGGTCAGAGGCTACGTTTGGCAAATATGGTGCATACATTTGAATAAAAGTACCATTTGTAGCGATCGGAGGTGGCTGGAAATTTGTCACGATCTCCTTGAATAAGCTAGTGGACAGAGCTAGTGTCAACATGCGATGCAACGTTTCTCCGTCAATGGCCGAGGGCCCGCTCCGTAAGCCTTGCCACCCACACATGGCGAGCTGGCGGCGCGCAGTGCTCAGCTCGCGTGTCGCGAGGGGCGATTCTGCGTGTGAGGCGCGGGCGGGAGTGCGCCTTAGTGCCGACACCGGGAGCGCTTGGCTTTGATGCAGCCGTGCAACCAACCAAACCATATAATGGCTTTGCATTATATGAGACCTTGTCATGACGAATCGGTAGACATGCCATTGGTCTGCATTTTCGCCATACCATACGCGATAGCCCTGGCCAAACGAATGGAGCGCGAATTCGGACAAAATGTTGATTAAAAAAGGCCCTAGACACATTTGTGAAAAATTTACATCGCTGAGTTCCGCGTGAGCTCAGCTTTCCAATGGTGCATCTGCCGTAGTTTGAGCCCTCCGAACCCTTCCAACGAACCGTGTGGTATTCGCCATCCCGACTGCAACCCGCCCGCTGGTACACTGGTGTGTCGGGTGACCGGTCAAGTTACACCCGCTGACACCGCCACGTGACATGACCGGTCAAGTTACACCCGCTGACACCGCCACGTGACACTCCTGAGTCCTGACAACGCACCCGACACGGGCGACACGGACCCTATTTCCATGGGCAGTTTAAACTGGTTTAAAACGGATAGCTAAAAACGGATTAGTTGGTTTCCGGCCATGTAAGTGGGCATATCTCGCCAGCCTGCCAAGATTGTACGCCTGCTCTCGTACTCGATGATTGCTGGCGAGATATGCCTACTTACATGGCCGGAAACCAACTCATCCGTTTTAACCCATGCCCTACGGGGGGGGGGGGCCTGACAGCCGCCCCCCCCATGTGGTTTGTCTTGAATAACTTTTTACACATGCGGCGCATCTTGCTGAAATTTGCAGTAGCTGAGTTTACAACAATTATACGTATGCTGTACAAATTTAATTGAAATTGGTTTAAAAAAAATGGGAGATAATCATGTTTCGCTAACGTCATGTTGGTGGAAAAACTATAAATATTTGAAAAATCGTAGAAAACAGAGTTTTTAAGCAAAGTGCAAACGCAATTCACCAAAGATACAAAATGGCATTCTCTTTAAAATGGCAATCTCGGATTTCCAAAATGTTGGGCTTTTGGCCCCTAATTTTTTTTTTTAAATCACCACAAAATCAAAATTTTCAAAGATGTTAGAAAAACCGGAATAGATGTGAGAGAACTGAGTATGGACAATACCCAAACCAAATTTCAAAGCAATATCTCTATTTTTGACTGAGTGATGGCTCCCTAAGTGTAAGAAACTCATGACGTCATTTTTTAATAACTTTTTTGGACTTTTTTGACAAGATACGAACAAATAATTACCTTTTCTGTATTTCTGAGACAAAACTGGTCTAGGAACATGCCTTTTTATTTACATTTATCAATTTCTCATTTTGAGGTTTTCTGACAGAGCAAAATCACTGTTCTGGACGTGGTCGATCCGAGGTCATTCACTTGACCTGGAAGGTCACCTGTTGACCTGAAACCTAAAAAATCGCATACTGCTAGATTTATCTCATGACAGGCAACATGCTGGTTCTTACTGCATTGCTCTAAGTTGCTTGGTTTGAAAGTTAACAGGGAGGGGGGCTGTCAGGCCCTCCCCGTAGGGCGAATGTGAAAAAAAAACTCCCGTAGGGCGAGGGTTAAGCTATCCGTTTTAAACCAGTTTAAACTGCCCATGGAAATAGGGTCATTGTCATCTGACACGGACAGCACCAGCTCCTGACACGGGCAGCACCAGCTCGTGACATGGGTGACACGGGTGACCCGTTCCGGGGGCGTGACCGACACACACCGCTCCGCCCCGCAAATCCGCACGCACGTCCGCCGCCCACCACCGCTACGAAGCGCGGCTCGGGCAACTGGGCCAGCCCTTCACGGGTTGTCAGGCAGGCCGACGGGCCGGGAGAGGCAGGCTGGCAGGCTGGCAGGCTGGCAGGCTGGCAGGCTGGCAGGCTGTAACAGGCTGGCAGGCTGGCAGGCTGGCAGGCTGGCAGGCTGGCAGGCTGGCAGGCTGGCAGGCTGGCGGGCAGGCGGGCAGGCGGGCAGGCGGGCAGGCGGGCAGGCGGGTAGGCGGGCAGGCGGGCAGGCGGGCAGGCGAGACGGAAGGGTTCGGTCGGGTCGGCAGGGGACAGTGCACTGCTGTCACTGCTGTCACTGCTGAGTACTGCGATGCAACCAGCGGACATCTCTCCGGGTCGATTGAACACAATTGCCCCCCAGCTGGGCCGGCGTCGGCGGCCGAGTGGTCTCCCGTCCTGTACTGCGCAGTCCACCGCTCTCAGCCCCCCCCCCCCCGTCCCGGGACGTCCACTGAACTCTACAGGGCACTGGGACGTCAGGCTCAGGATGACCACACAGATGAAAAGGGTCATATGTTACGCTGGTGTTCCTGGTGGCAGGCAAAGAGACCTCGGCACCGATACATTAACAGAGCCGGGATGTCGCAGACCCGAGTGACTAGTCACTGGACACTGGACACTGGACAGTGGACAGTGGACACTGGACAGGAGGGGCGGTGCCAGATTGTGGAGAGCTGAGGGCTACCCCTCGCGCCACCCCGGCACCGGACCGTGACCGTGTGATGCCCGGGGCAGGGGAGGGACAGCGCGGTTAAACCGGACGACACGCTAACAAGCTGACGGCGACAGCCAGACCGCGTCACAGCCGGTCCTACAGTCCGGTCAGTCCCCGGACCAGGACAGGAGCTGAGTCGTCAGTCATAACCCAGTCATAACCCAGTTCCACCCCCGGACCAACAGCAGAACAGCTGTCGATCGACCGGCGCCTCTGCTCAGGGCGGAGCCATGTCATCTCCTCAGAAAGCCGGAAAGGGTTCCCCAGAAAAAGAATAACCGCCCAACTCTCTCCACCGCACCACTCCGACCGTTCCAGCGAACTGTCAGCCGTCTCGCCGCTCTGTGTTCCAAACACTTCCGGACGGCGGGGGAACGCCCCCACCGACGCGCCGGTGAAGCGGACCGACGCGTCGGTTCAGCCGGCGGCGCGGCGGCGGGGCGGGGCGGGGTGGCATAAAAGGGGAATTACTTCCTCCTCGGCGTTCTCGGGGAAGTAAATGTGCCCCGTCAATCGGCACCCGCCGTCACAACGTCGCCACTCCGCCACTCCGCCACTCCGCCACCGGTCCGCCGATGCGTCCGACAAGAGTTTCGCATCAGCATCAAGTCGACCCGTGCGACCCGATGTCAACAGGGCCGAGCTGCGACCGAAGCACCGAAGCGCCAGGCGGCATGAATAAAGTGCTCCCATCAAAACCTTTCCAGAACAAAAGGCTTTCAAGAATTAAAATGATTTTTTTTTGTATTTAGGGCGCCGCAGCTGCCGAAGTTCTGTGGCGCCCATCCAAGAACTAAAAGCTTCTCACAACCAGAGGTTTTACAACTTCTCTCCTTCGACAAGGCAGGATTGTGTTCGAGACTCATATGTCTGTAGTCCACTCAATTTTGATTGAGTTGTCAATTTGACGACATTATTTGATTCAATTGAGTCTGAGCCGCCTCACAATCGACTAAAGAAAAAGCAAACCGACTTGCCTCGGACTCAGCTCATGCTTCAATATTTGTGTCGACTCGGCTCTGACTGACCTAAATTGAATTGACGTTAAAATTATTTTAAAAAATGCTAAATAATTTTAACATTTTAACATGACTCTAAATCGAGCACATATCTGCGACAAAGAGTACTTTCCCAGCATTTTTGACACAAAGCGACAGAAGTGCATCGGCAAAAGCGGAAGAAATTCAGATGTTTCTGATATTGTGTATAGAAAGTCCGACACGTCTCGGCGAGCCGGCCGACCGCGTCAGTCGGGTCGCAGGCGGGAGGAAGACCCAGTCACATCCCGTCAGTGGGCGCGGCAAGCGTGACCAATCCACGTCTGGCCGGCGCTCCCCACAAAGCGAGCCCACGTGAGAGGCGTCCAGCACATCTCTTCAGCCGCGCTTATCGCCACCACCAGCCCAGGCATTGCATTTAGACGACCCGAATTTCTCCTCTCGAAAGTTATTTAATTAAGCGGAGCAAAATAAATTGCACGTGCACAGTCGGCAGCCAACCAGCCGTGGAAAGATTAGGCATGCAAGTGGACTTGCAGTGTAGTCTTTTTATCACTGTGTTAACTATGGGGAACATCGCCGTTGAGGGAAAGGCCGTAATTGCCAGGCGCCCCGGGCGCTGAGATGGACAGGCTCTGGTCAAAGCTGGGATGGGGCCCAACGGTTAAAGGGAATACATAGATTATAGGTCACCTTGAAAGTTTTCTTGAAATTTGGCTATAAGGGGTATTTCGAGCTAAAAAAAAACGAATATGGTATTTGTTTGGACGATAGATGGATATCCATGTGCCCCGATCGGGGCACGAAACAGCCGAACGGCGTCTTCTAAAAGGGCCCCTTTTAGAAGAAGCTGTTTCATGCCCAGATACTACTACAACAACATTACATCCTGTGTCGAAATTACTTAGCGTAGCGAGGTAATTCTTTCACCACAACCTGTTCTTCGATCTGCTCTACAAATCTGCTATCTCAGTTCAAACCCCCATGTTAACCCGCGCCGTTCGGGGGGGGGGGGGTGTTTAGACCCCCACGCCCTCAGGTTTTTCGAGGATAGCGGAAAAACTGCGGCGCGCAGCGCTGCCGTTTTTGGCACCGCTGTTCGGACATCAATTGCCCACATTATGTAACAAAAAAATACCGCGGGTCATCTCAGGTCAGGTCACCAGACCAGGTCATGTGACCCCACCTTCAAAAAACTTGTGGGTCGTACCACAGTCACAGTTTTGGGATGATCGGTTTTACACTACAGAATTTAATAAGGTCAAATATATCAACAATTCATATATATTTGATTTTGTATATCAGCGACCTAAGGTCGGGTCAATTTCGTGACCTCCCATTATAAGTCAATGTGGAAATATTAAAATGCTTCCTATTCCAAGGATACACAAGATAGCAGTCTAATTCCTTCTGGATCACGTTATTATAGGCCATTCTTGATAACCTATGTGCCATTTTTGTTCAGTGACCCCTACATGGTCAGCCGAGGTCACCCGAGGTCACCAACAGTTCTATGTCAATAACTCTCGACATAATGACGATAGATAAGTGAAACCGACACCAATGTGTTTGTATCGTCGAGACACGTCTTCCTATATGCAACATGACCTACTTGGGCCACCACTTGACCTTGACCTGAGGTAAAATTTGTAAGTTGACCTAACCTAGTCAACACTAATATGAGTCGAAGCGCCTTGACGAGACGAATACGATGACATCAAAACGATTGCCTTGTCGTGTTTAGGTAAAAAGCTATTCGTGAAAAACTGCTTTGTAAAAATAGCCCTTTTGACATTTGATGAGCTCTGGAGCCTAAACTATTGACCTGAGCTAAAATCTGAGGACACCTTGGCGATTGCATTTTCCAAGAGCTTCCTTCCATTGCTTCCTTCAGTTTGTTCCAAGCTATCATAGTTCCTGTGATATCTGGGGGTTTCTGGAATGAAGTCCTAAAACTGGAAAATTTGACCTTTGATGACCTCTAGTGACCTCAATATTGACTTAGGAAAACCATATCTGAAATACTTTCGAATGTGCTTGTGGAGAGCTTTCGAACGCCTTTTCCGAGTCTTTCGAGCTCCTTTAGTGTTCGAGTTAGAGGGGCGGGGGGTGTCTAAACTTTGTTATATCTTTTTTATATCTTTGACAATTTGATTTTGTGGGCATTACATTTTTTTTTTGGGGGGGGTCAAAAACCAACATTTTCACAAATCCGAGATAGCCACCTTGTAGCCCTTGCTACTTGCTATCTTTTGATGTTTTTGGATTGCATTTTGCTCAAAATAAAGCGTTTGTACGGTCTGTTACAGTTTAGCTGATTTGTGTGTAAAACTCGTGTGTAGTGACGTCACTAAATTCGCTATAACTCGATTTTTCCTCGACGATTTTTTCTTCTTCACAGATGACGTAAAATATATGTAGAAGATGGTACCCGAAGTTTCGCATTGATAGCGCTATTGGTTTTTTAGCTATTACGAAAATTCATCAGGGGCGTTAACCGACCCCCCCCCCCCCCCCCCCCGTCAATGGCGGGTTAATAGTTAAGTGTGAACAGAGATAATTTAACATAATTTTGAGGTTTACACAAGTTTGAAGAAAATGGGCATTCGAAAATATTGAAATATTATAAATGTTTGAGAAAGATTGCGTCACAATCGTGTCAGTCACTTATCAGAAGCCACAGTGTCAGGGAAGTCAGCTCTGTATCGTGGTTGTGACGTTGTACTCTGAGTCTGTCGGTGGTATCCGGGTCCCAGTGTCCCCCGCTATCGCTGCCAGTGAGTCAGCCCACACCGACTACAACAGCCGGCCGGGCCGGGCCGGCAGCGGCCATCGGTCACGGCAGCCCACACCGACTACAGCAGCCGGCCGGGCCGGGCCAGCAGCGGCCATCGGTCACGGCAGCCCACACCGACTACAGCAGCCGGCCGGGCCGGGCCGGGCCGGGCCGGGCCGGGCCGGGCCAGCAGCGGCCATCGGCCACGGCAGCCCACACCGACTACAGCAGCCGGCCGGGCCGGGCCGGCAGCGGCCATCAGTCACGGTACAGTGGACCGGTGGGTGAACCGCCCCCACTGCCGCCGCCGCCGCCGCCGCTGCCCGTATCCTGCCATGCTGCGTAGCACCGCCGAGCCCGGCCCCCGCCCTCCTCCCCTGCTCTGATCCGGCCAGGGGACAACCAGGTGACCACACCGGCTCTGTCCAGCAGCAGGCACCGCAATCCCTCCATTCAGGCCTTGGTGAAACACGGGGCCTGGCTCGCGAAAGCAGCCGTCTCTCCGAACCAGTATTCGCTCTCAGTCGGAACAGACCAGACCGTGTCGGTACAGGTTGGACGAGTTGTTGTGCACGCTCCGTCTCGCGGTTGAAACGGACGACACTCGGAAATCAGGCCACCCTGACAGCCGTTCAGCAGGCTGTGCACGAACATGATCGGTCTGTCCAGCCGCAGCTCTGCCGTGAAGACACATCCCCACTGCCGGAAATGAACAGCAGACAGCGAGGGCCTGCGTAGCTCGACCTTCAGCAGACCAGTAGTAAAAAAGACCATCTTAGTTCCTTCTTGGTGCGCCGGAAACTGGCCAGCTGCACTGGGTACTGACGCCATCATATATGCCGCCATGATTCACACGATCCCGTCCAGGCCAGCCGATCCGGGCGGCACCACTGTCTGCACGGTGTCAATACCCGTCCTGCCGGCCCAACACCCCCGGCACAGCGGCACAGCGGCACAGCGGCACAGCGGTACAGCAGCACGGCTCGGCGGCTGTCTGCCGGCGGCACGTAGCGCCGACAGGCCCGGACCGGCACCAGCCGACCGGACCAGGCCGGCACCAGCCGACCGGACCGGACCGGCACCAGCCGACCGGACCAGGCCGACATCAGCCGACCGGACCGGACCGGCACCAGCCGACCGGACCGGCACCAGCCGACCGGGCAGGGCCGGCACCAGCCGACCGGACCGGACCGGCACCAGCCGACCGGGCAGGGCCGGCACCAGCCGACCGGACCGGACCGGCACCAGCCGATCGGGCAGGGCCGGCACCAGCCGACCGGACCGGACCGGCACCAGCCGACCGGGCAGGGCCGGCACCAGCCGACCGGACCGGACCGGCACCAGCCGACCGGGCAGGGCCGGCACCAGCCGACCGGACCGGACCGGCACCAGCCGACCGGGCAGGGCCGGCACCAGCCGACCGGACCGGACCGGCACCAGCCGACCGGACCGGGCCGGCACCAGCCGACCGGACCAGGCCGGCACCAGCCGACCGGACCGGACCGGCACCAGCCGACCGGACCGGACCGGACCGGCACCAGCCGACCAGCCCAGACCGGCACGCCTGACCGGCCCAGGCTGCGACCCAGGCTGCGACCCTGGCTCCGGCTTCGGCTCCGGCTCCGGCTGCGAACGGGCCGTACCGCCGGCAGTCACCGCCGCAGCCAACCCAGTCCGACTGCCCGACCGGCTGTGTACATACAAACACACTGGTCGGCGGCAGTGAGCAGCTGCGACTGCCCCGCGCTCCGCCACCTGCAATGTACCGTGAAACGAATCGGTCCAGCGACGTTGCGTTGTCGCCTAGATCGCCGTGCTGGCGGCACCAGCAGCAGCAGCAGCAGCGGCGGTGACGGCGGCGGTAAGCGAGGTAACACGAGAGGTGCCCGGCGGCGCCAGTCACGAGCACCACTCCGCCGCCGACGCCGCCGCCGGCAGGTGGGTGGCACGGCACCGGGCCGGGCCGGGCCGGGCCGGGGTGGTCGCCTGACCCCCGCAAGGTCACAGGGCCGACGAACGGACGCGCACGGACGGCGGGACGCTGAGCGACGCTGACGAGCCAGATCACAGCCGGTAGACGATCACCGTCACTGACCCAGGTCACCGTCACCCCACACTGACCCCCGACACGTCACCGGCATACGTCACACGCGCAGCTCACACTCACAGCACTCTGCCGGCGCGTCACAGCAGCACTGAAGCCGGCCCGGCTCGGCCCGGCTCGGCTCGGCGGGCGGTGATGCGCCGCACTGCTGCGGCCGCCGGCCGGGAGGATGGCCGACCGCGCCACATCACAGCCCGACCGGACAGCGGACCGCCCAGACTGACACCGTCCGCCGCCGCCGGCACCCCTCAGACGCCCACCACACCGAGCCGCTACGGTCATCGTCAACCCGACCCACCCCTGACCTGACCCGACCGGGCGCCGGGTCAGGTCAGCGGCAGCGGCGGCGAAATGGCGTCCTGTACAGGCTGCTGGCCGGCCAGGTATGCGCGTCGTGGGAGGCTCTCGCGGCGGTCCGTTCTCACACCGTTAGCTGGCTGTAGCGGCTGGGCGGCTGTGGCGGTGACGCCGAGCAGGGCCAGCTGATACACCGGACACCGATACATCCGACGGCCATGGGCGCAGCGCTGACGGACGGACGAGCTGTCCGGGGGCTATCTGAGGCACACAGCCGCAGCAGAACCCCAGCAGACCGGGCTCTCACCACAGGGTCACCAAAGTCGCCAGCAGACCACAGCGGCATCGTGATAGCAGCAGTTCAGCGCCGACTCGGTGCAGCTTCAGGCTCGTTCCCGCTCGGTGACGGCTCTCTGACATTGTCGAGCCAGTCACTACTGGCAACTCCCGGTCAGTACGGGTACCTCCGGTCACCGCCGGTCACCGCCGGTCACCGAGCCGGTCTCGACTGACCTCGGCACGTGACGGCGCGGCGCGGCGCGGCGCGGCGCGGGATGACCGCTGCCCGCTGGAGCCGGGTGCTCGCACCGCGGGACAGACAGCCTCGCGCCTCGCGTGCCTCGCGTGCCTCGGCTACGCTGCCCCTCAGTAGCAGGGACAGCCGCTCCACGACGCGGTCGTATTGCGACAACGGTATTGGAATTTGTAACTGCTGTCGCGGTGTTCACATTGCAAGGACATTGCATTGGATCGCCTAGGTCCACGGCATGGCGTGTAGCTAATGGAGAGACAAGCTCCGGGGCGGCTATTTTTCCGATTTGGACGAGTGGTGCTTGGGCGTACGCCAGGTATTGCACGCTATTCTCCACCGGTGAACACATACTAAGAGTGGAACGCGCCGCACCATGCGATTCAGTGACACATGCAATGACATGGGTTAAGTTCCAAACTGCACGCTTAGTTACGGGGAAAGGAAACAATAGGGGCATTCGAGATGATGTCATCAGCCATTATTTACGCCCACTAGGCATTTACGATAAGAGAATGGTAAATCAACCCTCCGGGCCATTGACACAGACAACACGCAGTGCTAATATTTTCTCCCGGCGGCCATCTAGTTTCTATCTAGTTTCAATATTAAAGGGACTATCCCACCTTAACATTATATTTGAGTTAAGATAGCCATTTGGATGGCTTGGCATTGCAATTAAGTATGGTAGCAGTTAAAGCAACCACAATGATCTAATCAAAAAGATATTAGAGTTCGATTTTGACATCTGTACAAAAATAAGGCCCATGTGTATTTGAATAGGGCCTCTAAACCGACAGCGTCGTCTCTCTTTACCCAACTGGTAATGATAGTCGGCTTGTTTTAAGGTCAGCCTTGGCATATTTTCGTTTTTCATTTATCGATCCCCGGGTGGTTCGCAATCTAGAGCGGCTAGCACGATCAGCTGGAGTTGATGCAGCAGTTTGCCGCCAGGGACCGCTAATGAGCCAGGGTGTTATGACGTCGCAAGCAAATGGTACCAGTTAAATATTTAACGCTAAATATTTATTTATTTATAAATCAATCAATCAATCAATATTTAGTGGTACCATTTGGTTGCGAAGTCATAACAACCTGGCGGCTGCAACAACTCCAGCTGATAGTGCTGGCCAATCTAGACACCGGGTGGTTCGCTTTTTCTGTGCAATAGATGTCGACAAAAAGTTGTGCCATACATTTGGCAGCACAAAGGATTTCCGTTATTAAAAAATCGTATGACGTCACCAACCCAACTTTCCGCTTAAAACTAAAAGTTTAATATCTTCCAAGATAAACATTTTTTTTCGGAAAAACTTCACGAACATGATCAGCTGACCTCGCCTGACATGTAGACATACAACTAAGTGTGATTCGACAACTTTCAAAAAGGTGGGACAGTCCCTTTAACTATATTATGTCCGCCCTGTAGCTCAGTTGGGAGAGCGCCGGACTTCTGACCTCACCCGGTAGTGGTAGCCCGGGTTCGAGTGGCTTCGGCGCTCGCTATTTGCCCCTGACTGGGATGGCTTGTGGCCGGTGGCAGCGGTCACACCCAAGGTCAGGTGACATCAGAGGGCGGGGCGGACCGTGTCCAGGTATGTCGGGCTCGTAAAACTTTCGCTTCTAAATTCTGCCGGACGCCAGGAATTGCTTGATCGGGTGGTGGGGTCAGGGTCTGCGCAACAAGCTATGCTTAGCGCGGGCCTGACCTCGGAAATCCATCCACTCACAAACATTCGGGGAAAAAATATAATAAAAAATATAGTTTAGTTTCTAGTAGTTTAATGTAGTAGTCTAGTAGCATCTAGTAACTATCTAGTTACAATATTAACCCTGATTTCCACCCATCGCGCTCTGTGCACGGCGTTATCATAATGAGAAGTCACCCGTGTCTAATCTGTTTACTAACCAGGTCAGGCTGTGAATCACTCAGCGCCAACTTGCAGCAATCCAGCTCAAGATGTACAGTCGGTCTCAAATGATCTTCCCTTGCCACCACGTGGCGCTACGGTCGCGATAGGCACAAAACGGTGGTTTCCCCACCGTAGGTTGGTACCCATTATGGCTGTCTGGCAGGTGCGTGACCTGGGGAGGGGGAGGGAGGGAGTGCGGGGCGTTGTCGGAATGGAATGCGCCGCGACCCGGGTGGTGGTCAGGGCCGTCTGTCCCGAGGGTCAAGAGGTCGCCTGTCCTGAGCTGGCAGAGATCCAATATTGGAGACTGAATAACAGTGTTCATCACATCAGCCCAAATAGCTCAGTCGGTATAGCCTGTCTACCCCTAGCGTATTCGTAGATTGGTCGTGGGTTCGAACTGCGCTGGCACCAGGCGCTTTTACGTGCATTTCTTTCTTAATCATGTCACGGGTCATGTGCAATGCAGAACCCCGAAATTGCAAATGCAAACGTCCACCTAATGATTATACGCGAAAAAGCAGACAAATGCAGTGGGCCTCACTCTGATATGTTCGCATCACGCCGCTCCGTCCTTCACGCTCCACAAACAAACCCGGGCGGGTTTATATCCATTAAAGGGAAATAATGACCTTTTGATTTTGTTAGCAACAATTTCTTAGGCTACCGTTATGGTTTTAAAATTATTGTATTTAAATTTAAGAATTAAATAAAATTATTCCCAAATTCAAAGTTGTAAGTTTGGAAAAAAATACAAAACAAGTACCTTGTGTACTTCATGAAGGTCATTGACAAATTCGTCCTTCCCTATCATTGTTTACATCGAGTGCGGCATTTGTGGAGGCTCTGTGACGTTTCCGATCAAACTGAGCGCTGCTCGGACACACGCTAGTAGCGCTAGTAGCGCTTTCGTTCTCCATGGCAACCAGGCGTCAGCCAATCAAAAGCCAGAAGGGAATACGTTCTGGCTTTTCATTGGCTCACGCCTGTTCGCCATGGAGAACGAAAGCGCTACTAGCGCTACTAGCGTGCGTTCGAGCAGCGCTCTGATCCGTGAAGCAATCCGTGAAGCATCTGTGATGCATGACTGACTATCAGTATAAGTCATGAATAACAACAACATGCAAACTATACCAACACGAATAAAATAAGGGCGGAATGAATTGAACCCCAGGCAAGCTAGTATTCACAAAGCACTCGGCACTGCGCCACAATAGCAAAAGGTGAGGGAAATGCATATTGGATACAATAGTATTACGTCACTAGTTTCTGAAGTGTCAACTACTATGAAATACAGTGATAAAATACCTTAAATAATGATTAACAAGAATATTCAAAATTAAAAACAATAATTTGAATAAGTATTTAATTAGCTTTCAACTCAAAATCAGATGTATTTTGCAATGCTACACAAGAATGGCACCAGTGACGTCATTAACAAAGCCTGCTACGGGACTTGGGTATACTAATCAGGAACAACTCGCCACAATGGTTAAGTGCGCCGAGAAGCATGACAATTACTTTGTAAACAAATCGCCGACGCTAAATAGGTCGCCGTCGATGTGCATCGATGAGCTTCCGATTTAATTGCCAGTTTTGTGTTATTGTTTGTTAGTTTTTTGGGGGCAAAAATATTATATTTCATGATAATATAAAGCATAGTGTTATATACAGCCAGAGACAAATTATACAATACTCCTATGGTTGAAAACAAATTAATCGATTTTCAAAAATTGAGGGTCGCAACCACTAACTATGCCGCCGTTGATGTGCATCGATGAGCTTCCGATTTTATTGCCACTTTTTCCAATCGCTGTTAGTTTTAGAAGATCGCCGGGCATATAATCACAACAAGCAGAATGCACAATATGTTTTCCACTCCATTGCGTAAAAAACCAATACGGGAAAATCCCGCAGTTTGATGAGGACCAAAAGTACTTGCAAGTACCGGTCGTTAAAAGTGTGGACGCTTATCAACTTTAACTTGAAATATCTTTCGGTAGGAAAGTTTTCATGCAAAATGTGATGAATTTACAATATATTTTGGTCTCGTCTGGCGATTTCAAGTGCTAACTCCATTTTTGTGGAAAAAGGTCATTATTTCCCTTTAAGTTAGCGACGTATCTGCGACGACAGTATTTAAAACCTTAGGTCTATGAAGCATCGCCAGGTGTGTAGCTGATAGATCATCTGACTGGCTACGTGTTTAAATTTGACCTTGACCTTGAGATCAGGTAAAAATATCGACATTTTATTTTTTTTGCGTAAGGCAAATTTCTCAATCGTCGCAAGCGACACGACGGATAGCCATTTCTGAGACGACATCTGTGACGACGGAATCGGTCAACTTGAGATACAAATATGCGTCTTAAAGTATAGCCGGTGCAGTGTTCTATCAATTGGACACTTAGCGATGCTTCACAGACCTATGGTTTTCTTAAAACTGGTCATCACAGACATCGTCGCTAACACTAGTATTCTAGGTCTGCGTATATTTCCAACCACGGTCCCTCACACAGCCTCGCCACACATGCGCATTGTTATTCCCCAATCGGCCTGTGTGGGTACTGGGTCAGACCAGGACGGGGCGGTGCAAATTCCGCCAAGTATCGGCCGGCACCGGGCGAGCTGTCAAACCGGTCCGGCGCCGCCTCGGTGCGGGATTCAGCCAGCTATCGTCTTGCCTACCGTGGAAGACCCAGAGCTAGGGAAGATCATTATGAGACCGACTGTACACTCCGTAATGCCGCAATTTGCACGGTGTGTTTGGTGCGACTGTCACACCTGAGACATCCCCATTCCCCTTGTCACCGCCATGGCACCAGGACAGGCAGCATGACACCCTGGTCTCAGTACGGATGATGCCGTACACTGGCCGTCCGTCACGCCGTGACGTGGCAACACGGCACAGCTAATGGACCGGCCGTGACGTGACGTCCAGCAGAGAACGGGACCGCCAGATCCCTCCCGAAGGCCACCAGGCAGCGCACTCTCAACAGAACGAGCTGTCGGTGTTCGGTGGACAAAACAGGGACAGGTGTGAAGAAGTTAGTTGCCACAGGTGTATACAGCCGCCACTAGTGCGGGTCAGGGATCAACAGAATAGCACACACATGACAATTCAAGTGAAAGGCGAATATATCCATACCTCGTCACGCTTTAAAAAAGTAATTATACGCTTCCAGATATAAGTCTACCGGGCGTTAACCCGCGAGTTACTGGGGGGGGCTATTTTTTGCCCCCCCTCCCGTTATTTTGCAATAACTCCTAAACGAACACCCATATCGTCACCAAACTTGCAGTAACTTCTCTCACATCAATTCTACACATGTTGGCAAAATGAAAAATATGAGGCTATGATAGGTCAACCGGGAATTACGTCAGAGTGACGTCATGTTCTTCGGTTTTTGTTGCAAAATAATGGTTTGCGGAAAACGCTGTCAAAGGTACGATATTGGAGATAAACTAAATTGTGTTAAATCAAATTACTGACAATAGACGGGGATATCAAACTGCTATCTCGGATTTTTGAGTTTTTTTGAAATTCAAAATTTTGGGAAATCCAAAGATTTTTTTTAACAAAATTTTCAAGAAAAAATCAGAATTATCCAAAAACCGGAATATATGTGATCGAGACGTATGCGGTGAATACGTGTACCAAATTTAAAGTCGATATCTTTAAAATTGACCGAGTTATGACCTTTAAATGACAAAAATCGACCACTTCTCACAGCATTACTATGACAAAAAAAGCATTTCCATTTTTGCGTTTTACTTCTATTTATATGGAACAAACAATGTTCTAAGGTCATTTTTCGCGTTTTAGACGAAAAACAAACCCATAAACATGTGTTACAACGCCTAATGACCGTAATCTGCAGTTTGACCTCGTGACCTCGGATGACCTTGACCTGACCCAAGGTCATAAACAGCTTAGAAAGGTACTTAGAAGTGTCAGACACACGAATCATACCGATTTATCAACAGCTTATGCGTTTAATATCGCAATTTTGCGCGACAATTCCATCCATAGAGACCTTTTGACACAGTCAAACATTTTATACTTGACCTGACCTGTGACGTCATCGGTGACCCCGAGGTCAACAATATTGTTTCACTCGATAAATTTCCCAGGGCTATCGAATGCCGTTTGAATTTTTACATTCGGTCCAGTAGTTCCGGAGATCAGAGGGGGAGCAAAAAATAGCCCCCCCCCCCCCCGTATGTCGCGTTATGAAATATACCCCAGTAACTTGCGGGTTAACGTCTCAAAAACCGCCAATCCAGCACCATAGCAACACATCAGTGACAGGACACCATAGCTTCCACCAGTGACAGGACAACGCCAATCTCATCACTAGCGAGTAGTCACAAAGCACATCCTGATAACTTACGAAAGAAGCAGCACTTGTTCGTGACAAACCGCAAAGATGCTACAAAGATGCTAGCCCGCAGAAGTGACACGTATCCACTGATACCCTAACATAAAGCGTACGTGCATACGTTCCACCCACTGATGGAATGCACTATGCACTATGCACTATGCAACCTTTTCTGAGTCACTCTTAGACGGAACAGAAAACTCCGGTAAGCCGGTTAACCCCACGCAATTACGAGTGAATACGACACTTACAAACATGCAGCATATCCAAACATCGTATTTGGTATGGCACAGCACGCCACATGGCAATTTAACCAGAACACACAAACGTGACAAAAATACAATAGCATGTGTACTCCCGAAACAGATAGAGGGTATTAAGAAGAAAAATGCCTTGTTTTCTTACTCAGAATTATCTACCGTTACAGCATCCATTGGGCCAATGTCTGACAATATGTCCTCGATCAACAAGACACTTGATTGTTAAGGTACAGCGACGTGAATCCCCGTTTTGTAGGACAAATTAATTATGTGTAAGGCTTTGTTCGAGTATGGATTTTCCCTGTCCGCTACGCCACTACGGATCGTGCCA